>OY992883.1:26135761-26278261 GCA_963921405.1 Cepaea hortensis | reverse complement strand
TAGGTCTTTGTTGTTCTGGATTACCTCTGCTGCTGATATTCCTCCACGCCACCGTCTCAAACCATCCAGCATCATTTCTTTTGGTCTGTCTCTGCCCCTTTTCCCCTTGATCTTTTAAGTTGTCACGGTTTTCTCACTCCAATGCCTTTCTTCTGGTCATGTGTTGAGTTGGCAGTTAGTCAATATACACTGATTGATTTACAATACATATTGGAGCATACATGGACAAAGCCCGGGTGCAACAGTGATGGGCTGAACTAATAATGACGAGGAGGCACAATGCGAAAGTGGAAGATACAGCAAGGTAATAAATGCACCACACCCTGCAAGAGAACCAGTAGCAACAACAACAACAACAACAAAACTATTCAAGTGTCTTTGAGAATGCGGTTTCCGCTAGGTTCCTAACCCAAATCTAGATCTGGCTAGAGTAAGATGAAGAAACAGGTGGATAGCTGACATCACAGGAATCCCAGGTAAATATCGGTGAAATTTGTTGGTTCAAAAATATAAGCCACAGCTGCCGTCCTCGCAAACTAGCGGCAAACTGGATGGGAAAATAATCAGGTCTACCTGCGGTAAGACTTGGGCGAATACAGATTGATGGATGCACGGCATGGAGGAATGGATGAAGGTAGGGAGTGATGGATGGATGGATGGATGGATGGAGTAAGGAATGATTGGATGGATGGGCGAATAATCACATTAGGAGGAATGATAGCGAAGACGACATACAGACAGACAGACGCAGATAGACGAGGATGCAGAAGAGAAAGTGAGTGAATGAACGGATGGGTGGAACGTTGGAGAACTGAACGAAAAATGAGCGAATCAACGGACAGGCAGCCAAGACAACAAATGCAGTTCTGCAAAAGCCTGAAACAACCTACACGTCTATGAAACAGTCAGCGGCTTAACGCGAAACTCGACTGGGCGATTTCTAATCAACAGTTTCTCTCTGGCTGTGATTTCCACTTCACCCCGGAAGTGTTGATGAGGGTTAATGTTTATTCGAACAAGAAACTAGTTAGTGAGGGATGTTGTTGTTGTTGTTTGACCAAAGACGTAAACTGCTGGAACATTCAGCTTTCTACTTAAAACAACTCGGTTATGTTGTAACTCTTATACGATCTGGCTCGTGAATCCAGCTCTCCCCACATTCTATTGTATCTGTTTCTTGAAGTTTGTTTCAACGAAGTCCGTTAAGTAATTAGTCGAAAACATAAAATATACTTGTCACAAAATGAAACCGTGTGTTTATCCGGTTGATTATTACAGAGGATTTTCGGATTAAGCGGACGATCGACCAGCGACATCTATTTGTACTAACAGAGTAAACACAGTTGTACAGGTTACATCGTGTCAGCCCATAAACACATTTGGTGGTGAGGGAGAAGGATATGGAATGGTTCCGTTTGTCATCTATACTGCCGGACATCAGACGGAAATGGCTGCTGGGATTGTCACCACGGAACAGAAGAGTGACAAGTTTGTCAACATTTGAATGCAGATGGAAGCCGTGAGATCACAGGGGCAGATGTAAAACGGAAGTACCTAGTACGGAAAACAGTGCATCTGTCAATTCTTGGTTTCCGGAACATCAAGATGATTGGCAGCTTGGTATCGAAACTCTTTGCTGGGAGTTTACAGAAACTAGCTGGCTTGTTTTGAGAATCTAGGCAATTACTGACAATTTTGACAGGATTTAAGCCAGGAAAATAGTTCTTGACAGGGGATGATTTGCCACTGTGCCACCTGTGTGGGGGAGTAAAGGATAACGTCACGTGGACAACTTTGGTAGTTTGCCATATAAACTCGAGTTGAGATCAACTAGGGGGGACTTGAATAATGCTCTAGACAGAGTGCAGGGCACTGCAGTGCCAGTGGAAATAATATCTACCGTGTGTTAATTAGTGACTTAATTTTACACGTGCCTATATGGCAGATGTAGATATGATTTATAGGACTGCAGGAGTGCCATTTAAGGTTCCCTACCAGATCCAAGGAAACTATACAAGTTTGGGAAAGAATTAAAAAACCCATTAGGAAGAACACCAGTTCAAGAGTCACTAGAGTTGCATACAGAACGTAACTTACGCTAGAAGAAAATTGATTCATCAAAGAGAGTGATGCATACTGATGCACCACACAGCATTAGACAGTAGTAACGAACCGAGAACCGGCTAAGAGTACCTAGTGTTAGTACAGCAACAATTAACATTAGAAATTAGCACTTATGGACTGAATGGTTCGATGTGCAACGAGGATGATCTGTCGACTAACTAACTAACTAACTAACTGCGTACACACTACAAAAGACTTGTGCAGAGTGTTAAGGAACGTTAGGAACGGACATTGTGTAGAGGGCAACCGGTCCATGATTAACTGTTAATACCACCGGTGTCTATTTCGGATGTTCATGAAATTGGATTACCAGAGGTCTACAGAGGCAAAGCAGTATCCGGCAAGATGGTTTCGGCAACGGGTGAGAAGTACATGTTCTGACGTAACGTGCTGTGGTCTATCTTTGCTGGGATCAGCTGACTGGGTTGCTGTCTGAGAGTCAGAGTCTACACACTTTATAGAACACGTCACACATTTTCTTCACATACACGTCTCATATACGTTACACTTTTATTTTAATAAATTACTCTTTATTAATTTCTAGAAGCAAGAGTTGTTGAGTATGTTGCGTTGGGGAAGTATGAGAAGGGGGCATAGTATGACAGTGAGAGAGTGATAGGCAAAGGTGTCCATAGGCTGATGGAGTGTGTTGGAAGGAAGCTGGTGGATTCTCCAGAATATTGAGAGGGAAATAATATTATAATGTGGGTGTCGGATCTCCTCACTCCAGGGACGACACTTTAAAGGAGGACACGACATTATTGGGGGCTCGTCCGGGATATTTGGACAGTGGGATCTCTCGTAAACGGGATCTTTGGACAGCGGGATCTATCGTAAACGTGATCTTTGGACAGCGAGATCTCTCGTAAACGGGATCCTTGGACAGCGGGATCTCCCATAAACGGAATCCTTGGACAGCGAGATCTCCTGCAAGCAGGAACCTTTGACAGTGGGATCTTCTGACAACGGGGTCTTTTGACACGGGATCCTTAGTTATAAGAGGGAGATATCATTTTGGAGAATCCAGCTAGAGTGAATGTGGATAGGGGTTAGGACTAATATCTTACCTGTTCACACTTCACACGTCTGCATAGGTCTGTGGTCCTGATTCTACTCTTGTCACTGAGTGAATGTGCTGTGTGTGGTAATATCTAGATTTATAGTACTTGTTCATATATCTGTATAGTAATTTGCAGTTACATTGTACTAGACCTGCTAGCTTACCTCTCTGTATAATGGACACCCCTAAACTTAGCACGTTAGAATTAAAGGCAAAGGGGGAAGAAATGGGATTGGGGGGTTCTGCTCTAACGGATTACATACAGGAAGTGGAGAGAGAGTATCGTCAAGCAGAAAGGGAAGATCGAAAGGCCGAGCTGGAATTGAGAAGGATGGAATTGGAAGCTGAGCAATCAGCTAAGAAATTGGAAGCTGAGCAAGCAGCTAAGAAATTGGAAGCTGAGCAAGCAGCTAGGAAATTGGAAGCTGAACAAGCAGCTAGGAAATTAGAAGCTGAACAAGAAGCACAGAAGAGGGAGCACGAGTACCGGATGCGGGAACTCGAGCTCAAGAGTCAATCTAAAGGAGAAACTGAGGGAGCAGTTGGAGGTTCCTCCATCTCAGGATCAACACCAGTAGGTGGACATGGGTACCATGCTATGAAGTTTCCTTTAACGGTCTACGAGGAGGACAAAGAGAAGATTGACCAGTACCTTCAACGCTTCGAGGCTATGTCGGTTGCTATGGGTTTGGAGCGTAACAAATGGAATCTTAAGCTATCCCAGGGATTACGCGGGACCGGATACGAGGTTTATACTCTCCTGCCACCAGGACATGAGAACAATTATGATGAGTTAAAGACGGCTCTGCTGAAACGATTCGAGGTTACGTCACATACCTACCGGAAAAAATTTCGAGCAGCGAAACGAGAACCCGGAGAGTTGTTTGCCGCCTACAGTTTGCGTCTTAAATTTTATCTCCATAAGTGGATGGATTTGGCTGGGTTCGCACATGACTATGAGAGTCTGGAAGAGCTCATGGTGGTCGACCAGCTGAAGAAGCAAATTTCTAAACCTCTCAGGACGTTTCTGGGAGAACAAGGAGCAGAACGTATTGACCTCGTGACTAAATTAGCAGAACGGTTCGTCGAGGTACATGGGGAGGCAGGGGAAAACCTTTCCACCAACACCAAAAGTCAAGAGAAACATGACAAGAAGAAAACCAAAAACTCAGGAACAAAAAAGTGGGAACCTTATGTGCAAAAATCAGAGGATAGTTCAGAGAAGAAGAAGGAGGGAAGCAAGAGCACTTCAAGCTCTACACCTAAACGACCGTGGTCGGAGAAGTGGTGTTCAATTTGTAAGTCACCCTCTCACAATACGAGGGACTGCAAATCGAAGGCTAAGAACCCTCACTTCGCAGCATGTCAAGTGACTTCCAAGGAGGTTGTCACAGAAAATGCCAAGGTCAACAAGGAAGCTCGCCACCAGGAGAGCTCACTCAAGTCTGGCAATAGAAAATCTAGGACAGGGAAATGGTGCAACCAATGCAAGTCAAACACGCACAATGCTATTGACTGCAGGGGAAAGTCAGGAGACACTCAATTCGTCGTGTGCTCAGGAAAACCTAAGGTGGAGCCCACCGAACAGGTCGAGGCCGAGGAAGAGACTCCAGACCAGGAAAAACCACCTGTAGTGGAATTGGTAGAGGTTAACGGTCGTCAAGTGGAGTGTTTATACGACACAGGACTGGACGGGGAGGCCGTGATTTCTGCGGATCTGGTACATCCAGAACAATTCACAGGTGAGACATTGGATATACAGCCTGCACAGAAAAGTGCTGTACCCATGAAGTTGCCCATTGCTAATGTGGAGATTCGCTCAAGGTACGTCACCGGCACCATCAAGGCCGCTGTATTGACCGATCCCATTTTTCCAGTCATCCTAGGTTGCCGGTATGTCTTTCTGGGAATGCCCAGGGAGCCAATCCATATGGGAGCAATGCAGACTCGCTCTCAGACAAAAACGGAAGAGGCAGACGCAATTGTGACTAACCCAATGCCGGGGGAGCTACGAACTGCCCAGAGTGAGGATGATACTTTACGTCCTTGCTACAAAAAGCTGCGGAAAAGTGCTGATCCACCAGGACGGGGGCAGTACTACATGAAGAATAGGATACTCTACAGGAGAGCAGGAAGGGGAGACAACCTATACGGTCAGTTGGTCGTCCCGAAAGCTCACCGGTCCCAGATTCTTCATATGGGGCATACCATCTCCTTTAGTGGACACATGGGTATTGCCGCCACCATGCAGCGGATTTCCTGCCACTACTATTGGCCGGGAATGACAGATGATGTGCGTCGGTATGTGAAGTCATGCCCTGAGTGCCAGAGGGTGGCACCGAAACACTGGACAGCACCGGTGGTGTTGGGTGAGATGCCCATCATGAACTCTCCTTTCGAGAGGGTAGCCATCGATATCGTGGGTCCACTTCCCAGGACTAGGAAGAGGAACATGTATATACTCACAATGGTGGATTGCTGTACAATGTGGGGTGAAGCCATACCGTTGACCACGATTGACTCGAAAAGAGTGGCGGACGCACTGATGGAGGCCTTTACCAGATTAGGCTTTCCGGATCAAATTCTGACGGACAATGGATCTCAGTTTTGTGGAAAACTCATGGAGGAGGTATTTAGGGTGTTTCACTCTAACCACATACATACCAGCCCTTACCACCCTCAAGCCAATGGACAAGTAGAGCGTTTCAACGGCACGTTGATGACAAGGCTCAGGAAATTAGCGCAGGAAAAACCGGATAGGTGGGATGAATATATCCCAGCAGCACTCTTTGCCTATCGGGAAGTTCCTCATGGCTCAACAGGACTACCACCCGCTACGTTGCTGTTTGGTCGTCCAATCAAAGGACCGTTGGAAGCCATGTTGAGGAGTTGGACTGAAGAGGGGACGTCAGAAGAAGTGATCTCATCCTATCAATACGTGGAGGAACTTAAAGAAAAACTCCACAAGGGATGGACTCTGGCAAATCAAAACTTGAAAAAGGCCAGGAAAAGACATGCGGCCTACTACAACCGTAGGTCTAAAGAAAGATCTCTAGAGGTAGGAGATAAAGTCTTGTTGCTACTCCCAACGGGAAACAACAAACTGGAGATAGGTTGGCAAGGACCATTTCCCGTGGAAAGGGTGATATTCAGAACCAACTATCAGATCCGGATCCGGGGAAAGTCGAAGATTTTCCATATCAATCTCTTGCGGAAATACGAAGAGAGACCCGGAGACAAGGCAGCTCACCTCATGGCAATGGCAGTTGCAGTGGAGACAGAAGTGGGAACCAGCGAGGGCAGGGAATATCCCTTGGTACACCAGGAAACCTATAGGGATGTACAAGTGAACCCTGATCTGACCTCACAGGAGAGGGAAAAGATAACCCAGGTTCTCAAGTCTCATAAGGAGATACTGACGGATAAACCAGGACGAACGAGGTTGGTGGAGTTCGAGATGACTTTGACCACACAGGAGCCGGTTCGTCAGAAGGTTTACCCAGTGCCATTCTCTAAAGAAAAGGCCCTGGAGGAGGAAATACAAAAACTGCTGGAGGATGACGTGATTGCACCATCCACATCCCCATACAATGCGGGGGTAGTTTTGTTACGCAAACCAAGTGGAGAACACAGGTTGTGTATAGACTACCGACTGCTGAACAGTCACACACAATTTCAGGTGGAACCTTTGCCGAATCCAACTCAGCTATTCGCTAGGCTCCATAAGGCTCGGTACTTTTCAAAGGTGGATCTGGGTCGGGGGTACTATCAGATACCAGTCAAACCGGAGATTCGACCACTGTTAGCTTTCAGTACACCCAGTGGACACTACGAATTCAAGGTCATGCCCTTTGGACTCAGCAATGCACCTAGTGTGTTTACACGCATGATGAGGACTTTACTAGATCCGTTACAGGATCCGTCCATCATCTCATTCATGGATGATATTCTGATTTCCAGTGACAGCTTGGATGACCCCTTACAATCCTTGGAGAGAGTGTTTAATAGGCTCAAGGAAGCAGGGCTTACTGCTCGTCCAACCAAGTGCATGATTGGTTACCAAACTCTGGAATTTCTAGGTCACACCATCACTCCAGGACACATTGTTCCAGAAGAGAAGAACCTGGAGAAAATCAGAAATGCACCAAGGCCAAAAACGAAGAAGGATGTGCGATCTTTTCTCTCGTTGTGTGGGTTCTACCACAAATTTATCCCACATTTCACGGAACTGGGAGCTCCGTTGACGGAAACCTTGAAAAAGGGATTACCGGATCAAATCATTTGGACACCAGAATGTGAGAATGCCTATAGTCAGTTAAAGGAGGCCTTGGTCAGCAAACCTGTATTACAGCTCCCTGACCTTTCCAAACCATTTGTGTTGAGAACGGATGCGAGGGCGATTGGAATTGGAGCCGCTTTGTTACAGGAAGGAAAAGACGATGCTTCGGTTTTGAGACCTGTAGCATACGCAAGTAAGAAACTTCTACAGACGGAGAGGAATTATTCAACCGTCGAGAGAGAATGCTTGTCCCTCGTATGGGCAGTGCAAAAATTTCAGCCATATTTGTATGGAATTAAGTTTCGGGTTCAGTCGGATCATCAGCCCCTGATGTTCCTGGCTACTTCTCAGAAGCTCAACGCACGTTTGATGCGGTGGTCGTTGTTACTTCAACCGTATAATTTCACAGTAGAGTACATTCCTGGGAAGGAAAATGTTGGAGCGGATTTCTTGTCAAGACACCCAGCTCCTGAAGAAGAAGAATGAATCATCTGGATTAAACTCACGGTGGAGAAGAGTGAGATGGACTACTCTCTTAGGAGGGGGCCTATGTCACAAAATGAAACCGTGTGTTTATCCGGTTGATTATTACAGAGGATTTTCGGATTAAGCGGACGATCGACCAGCGACATCTATTTGTACTAACAGAGTAAACACAGTTGTACAGGTTACATCGTGTCAGCCCATAAACACATTTGGTGGTGAGGGAGAAGGATATGGAATGGTTCCGTTTGTCATCTATACTGCCGGACATCAGACGGAAATGGCTGCTGGGATTGTCACCACGGAACAGAAGAGTGACAAGTTTGTCAACATTTGAATGCAGATGGAAGCCGTGAGATCACAGGGGCAGATGTAAAACGGAAGTACCTAGTACGGAAAACAGTGCATCTGTCAATTCTTGGTTTCCGGAACATCAAGATGATTGGCAGCTTGGTATCGAAACTCTTTGCTGGGAGTTTACAGAAACTAGCTGGCTTGTTTTGAGAATCTAGGCAATTACTGACAACTTTGACAGGATTTAAGCCAGGAAAATAGTTCTTGACAGGGGATGATTTGCCACTGTGCCACCTGTGTGGGGGAGTAAAGGATAACGTCACGTGGACAACTTTGGTAGTTTGCCATATAAACTCGAGTTGAGATCAACTAGGGGGGACTTGAATAATGCTCTAGACAGAGTGCAGGGCACTGCAGTGCCAGTGGAAATAATATCTACCGTGTGTTAATTAGTGACTTAATTTTACACGTGCCTATATGGCAGATGTAGATATGATTTATAGGACTGCAGGAGTGCCATTTAAGGTTCCCTACCAGATCCAAGGAAACTATACAAGTTTGGGAAAGAATTAAAAAACCCATTAGGAAGAACACCAGTTCAAGAGTCACTAGAGTTGCATACAGAACGTAACTTACGCTAGAAGGAAATTGATTCATCAAAGAGAGTGATGCATACTGATGCACCACACAGCATTAGACAGTAGTAACGAACCGAGAACCGGCTAAGAGTACCTAGTGTTAGTACAGCAACAATTAACATTAGAAATTAGCACTTATGGACTGAATGGTTCGATGTGCAACGAGGATGATCTGTCGACTAACTAACTAACTGCGTACACACTACAAAAGACTTGTGCAGTTTGTTAAGGAACGTTAGGAACGGACATTGTGTAGAGGGCAACCGGTCCATGATTAACTGTTAATACCACCGGTGTCTATTTCGGATGTTCATGAAATTGGATTACCAGAGGTCTACAGAGGCAAAGCAGTATCCGGCAAGATGGTTTCGGCAACGGGTGAGAAGTACATGTTCTGACGTAACGTGCTGTGGTCTATCTTTGCTGGGATCAGCTGACTGGGTTGCTGTCTGAGAGTCAGAGTCTACACACTTTATAGAACACGTCACACATTTTCTTCACATACACGTCTCATATACGTTACACTTTTATTTTAATAAATTACTCTTTATTAATTTCTAGAAGCAAGAGTTGTTGAGTATGTTGCGTTGGGGAAGTATGAGAAGGGGGCATAGTACGACAGTGAGAGAGTGATAGGCAAAGGTGTCCATAGGCTGATGGAGTGTGTTGGACGGAAGCTGGTGGATTCTCCAGAATATTGAGAGGGAAATAATATTATAATGTGGGTGTCGGATCTCCTCACTCCAGGGACGACAATACTGACAAGCAGGCTAGTCTTGCCTGTCGGCCTGGTTGTTATGTGTTCGAATCCCAATCGGGGCGGATTTTACTTATTTATATTGTTTGGTGAGAGATTATGCTCACAAAATCTCTGTGCTTTGAGAAGGAGTTACACACCATCGGAGAGTGACAGATAGTTCCTTACATCCCTGCATTTATATTACTACAAAACGCAAGGTTATTTCATTTTGAAAACTTAAGAATTTTTTCCATTCGCAAAGACAACCAACTTATCGCACACATCAGAAAGAGGCAATCGTCATTTCCGGCCACATTATGAGAAGATGGAAACAGCAACATGTTGTGACAAACTGAGAGATTTGTGGAGAGAGAGAGAGAGAGAGAGAGAGAGAGAGAGAGAGAGAGAGAGAGAGAGAGAGAGAGAGAGAGAGAGAGAGAGAGAGAGAGAGAGAGAGAGAGAGAGAGAATGCTTGACAGTCTTGTGTCATGGCACGGAAGAGGATCAACATAAACTGATCCATCCCGTCAGAGATCGCAATTTGTGGAGAAGCATGACCGCCCACGACAGCCGACACGGCACTGGATGAAGATGACGACCAACGTGAGGATAAATGTGGATGTGCCGTGGATGAGAGGTGACGGTGTCCGCCTCAAGCTGAAAAGGTACTCGGGTTGAACCCAGCACCGCGTTGGGAGTTCTTCTCAGAATGTTATCCAAGGCTATCGCACGTCCCCCTGTTCTCTGGAGTACTGAGATTGGATACTTCGCATTATCGGATAAGGGTGAAAAACAGGGGTCTTGTGAGCAATATCTGCAAGTTAAAACATATCACAAAACAGTTGGACACCGCAAAGAGCACGCCATAAGGCTACTGCTCTGGCAAAATTGTTAGGAGGAAACAAAAGGAGGGAGGTGGGGGGAAGAAGGGTGTTGATAGAGCACGTTATGTTGGATAGAATCTGACTACAGAGGAAGCACACCTGACACGCGTGCTTGCAGAGGCCTGACACACTGGCCTCTGAGAGGCATAACTAGAGTGACGCACCCCCGTGGCAAGAGCCAAGAAGAGGAAGGATTTTTGAAGTGTACACACTTAGCAAACTTACATATGTATGAACTACTTCAAACACAAAATTACAATATTATACTTTAGTTTTATACTGGGATTTTTCGGAAAACACATTTCGAGTCAAAACAATTTCAGATAGGGGGAAATGACTGACTGGGGCTGGGGCACGTGACAGGGGACCTAACAGTTTGAGTTGGTTAACGTCAAACATCAAACACTTGTTACAGCCCACTGACGACCATGGCGATGCGATCTTAAGTCGAAGGTACACCTGCTCTCTCTCTCTCTCTCTCTCTCTCTCTCTCTCTCCCCCCCCCCCTGCTCTTCCATCTTGTCACTTTCCCTTTTATGTGACTGCTTGAAAAAGAGACAGACGGACAGACAGACAGACAGACAGACCGACAGCCAGCCAGCCGGACACACGGAGGGACGGGCGGACAGACAGATATATAGATTGACAAACAGATGCATGAAAGATTGGATGGATTGTTAGAGGCAATGGAAGGGAGGGGTGAGCGAGAGAGTGAGTGAGAGAGAGAGAGAGAGAGAGAGCGAGAGAGAGAGAGAGAGAGAGAGAGAAAGAAAGAAAGAGAGAGACCTAGTTAAGGTATTGTGTCTATCACACCAGTAGGCACATTCTTTAATACACATGTTACAGCGTTGCTGATGTATGCAGATCATTATCTTCAGGGTGTTTAGCCATGGTTACAAAAAAAAAGGGGGGGGGGGGGGTGGGGGAGTTTTGAAACGTTCCCATCACGGAGAGATCATACACACTGGGGCTTTTGTCTTTCCCTTGAATGCAGTGGCTTTTCTTCTCAGCCATTACCTTTGTCCGCAATGGCATTGTGATTGTCCCCATCTCATTTGGGCCTTAAAGTAATTAATGATAACACAGGGGGAAAGCAAGAATAACAGTAACAAATTGAACAGAGCGTGGTAATGTGGTAATGTAATAACTGGACGGGAAGAAGAGGTAATAGCGATCAATACACGTATGATGAGTTCCTTCATACATCCATCAGATCAGTGAGCCGGTCTTTGAACAACTACGCTCTCATCATAGCCCGCCGTCAGTGTCTCCTGCTTTGTAGGTTTTCATGTCCAGTGTCTTGAATGACCTGTGTCCACCGTCCTGTTGGTCGACCCCTGCCTTTCATTCTTGTTTTGAATGTCCGGTATCTTAAATGACATGTGTCTTGAATGACCTGTGTCCATCTTTGTATTGGTCGGTCCCTGCCTGTCATACCCAGTGTCTTCAATGGCCTGTGTCCATCGTCGAATTGGTCGGCCCTACCTGTCATGTCCAGTGTCTTCAATGACCTGTGACCACGGTCGAGTTAGTCGGTCCCTGCCTGTCATGTCCAATGTCTTCAACGACCTGTGTCCACCGTCGTGTTGGTCGGTCCCTGCCTGTCATGTCCAGTGTCTTCAATGACCTGTATTGGAAGGTCATGCGTTGTCTTCCAGGAATCACACCCTTCTACACCGGTCTATCAGATCCACTGTAACATTCCATATAGTCAAAGTCATCAATGTCCGGATGAACGAACTGTATTTTCAACGGGTTGAGAATGTCCATCCATCCATCCTTGTGGGAAACCTGAAACTTCAGAATCCACGGGCACGCCGTGAGTCGTTGTGCAGTATTGTTCTTTTAATCTTCTTGATTCACGCCGTTCTAATTTGTCAGCGATATTTAAGTTTAAGAGCCTCAATTTCCTTCTCTGATGTTTGTGAACAAGGCGATGATTCATGTCCGCGTCTCGCCACAAGAAAGACGCGTGTTCTCTGGATGTTTACATGTACTTGTTCGCTAGTTTTTTACATTGTATCCATCATGCTATTTCAATCTGTGCTTTCCTAATGTCAGTCTCATTCTGACTGCTTTTGAATATCCCGCAATGTTGTTAATTACAAAGTCACGGTATTGAAAGATTGTGACATCATCAATGTGTCCATTATTGATTGTAATTTTGTATGTGCGTGTGGTGGTGGTGGTGGTGGTGGTGGTGGTGGTATAACACCATTACTGATCAGATCTGATTACTCCTGTCCATAACAGTCCTTCATTGGCTCGTCCTTTCTATTGACCCCTGCACTTCGGCCCGATTTGGACTGGCATAATTACTAACACTACAACTGAACACATTAACAATTACCACTTTATATAATGACACAACGGCGGAACGTTGTTATTTAGTCTAGTTTTTTTTCTCTACGAGTAATCGACGTTTTCACATAATTTTTTTTTTTTGGTTCGCATATCCTTTACATTAATACAATCACATAAATAACAACAGTGTAACTACTTAATTAAATAACTATGGGATAGATCGTCAGATGGTTATCCAACATGTTTTGGTACTGTTCTACGAGGCGTCCCTCCTTAAGCCCAGACCAAGAATTCCTGACACCTATTAATCAATCCGTCTTCACCTTCAGATCTTAACATAATTCAGTGGATCATTATTCAAACGCTCTCGGTTTTTCTTCCCTGGTGTAATGAGCCAGACGGGAGTTCACGACATAATCTCAACCAGTTTGATATTTCACTAGCTGCTCTTAACAGCTGCTTATTTGTTTGTCATTTCTTCTTCTTCTGCGTTCGTCCGGGATGTTGTTTTAGACGTAATTGCGTTGTGTCTGTTTACAAAAGAGCTGCGATATATGCATCTTTCGGTCGACACATCCGACTTCTTAAAGGCATTTGCTGATCGGGTTAACCTTCCCGGGTTCGTCATTAAAAAAAGAAATAGGAACTTGCTGTGGGTGTGTGTATAATGGTGATGTTCCTTGATGAGCTTGTTGCCTGACTGTAGTAATGAATGATACCGTACCAACGTGTGTCAGGCTGTTTTGCTTCTTATTCTACCTTTAATTCTCCAATCACATTATCAGCACGGTGAGAACCTGCTAGCGTTAATTTCACTGACACATCCTTTTTCTCTACACGGATGAGTGGTTCCAGTACCAGGCATGTACACCCCGCTGGTTTCTGAGCTTGGAGGGAAGAAACAGGACTCTTCAACAAACCCCGTGGAGGTGGTAGTTTGGTATCGGTCGAGAGAAAAGTATCTACACCGGTGGTTCTCAACCTTTTTTGGCCCGTGCCCCCCTTCACCATATTATCAGAACGTCATTCGCCACCCCCGCCCTTTCGTATTTCTTACCTAAAAATTTGGCCCACCCCCACCCTTCATCATATTTTCAGAACGTCATTCCCCCTCCCCCCTTTCGTATTTCCTACCTAAAAATCCCCCCCTCCCCCACAGTATACGCAATAATGGAAGCTAAATTTAATAGCACATACTAAAACAAGTCTAGACGTTCACATAAAACGTGATTTGTGGGTCTACTTACTTTATAAAATGAATTTTAGAAGAGTGAGACGTACAGAATCGTAAAGTATGAAGGGAAAAACAATATAAAGCAATCGGTTCTTGTATTAACGCGATCTTGAAATAATCTTAATCTCTCCCCCCCCCCTTCCCGGAAACCCTAAAATTCCCCCCTGGGGGGGGGGGGAATTTCCCACCGGTTGAGAACCACTGATCTACACCATTGACACTCCGATAGAAGAAAGCTTGTTTCAAGACTCAAATACTTGAAAGCCAATGCATTTAGATTACAGAGTTAAAGCTCCCCTAGGATTCACAACCAACCAGCGACACAAGTCTTCGCTGCCCAGATGTAAAGGCGCCATTTGAAGCTCAGCAGCTAGAAGATATAGTGATGTTCCTTGGAAAGTTCGTTGTCTGACTGTAGTAATATCTGGCCGTCAGTGCTCGTCAAATACAGACACCTGGGGCCAGGCCACACAAGCAACAATGGAGATTAGACATAGGAGGAAGGTATACGCACTCCTTTCACCGCCCCAAGCACGTCTCGGTAAAACGAATTGCATGGTATGTATATTTTCTTAGTAAAATAAAAATGGCCATGGCGCTCTGACCAATACAGCGCTATGTTGGGGGAAGGGGAGAAAAGTAGGAGTAACAGCAGTAGTAGTGGCAGTAGTAGTGGCAATAGTAGCAGCAGCAATAGTAGCAGCAGCAGCAGCAGTAGTAGTAGTAGTAGTAGTAGTAGTAGTAGTAGTAGTAGTAGTAGTAGTTCTAGTAGTAGTAGTAGTAGCAGCAGCAGTACCAGTAGTAGTGGTGGCGGTGGTGGTGGTGGTAGCAGCAGCAGAAATTGTAGTATGGCTCTGAGGACGACCAAACCTCGTAAAATGGGCCCCATAAATCCCTGCCGTATCCTTTCTGTAGGTGCAAATCACTACTCATCAATGTATCAACCCAACAATTCACACCTCTCTAACCACGTTAATGCAACAGTTTACCAGTCGTTAACTAAGAACACAACGCCGGTTCCTCACTTGAACGTAGAACAGAACATTCTACGTGAATGAGCAACAGGAAGCGAGTGTAGCCGCTCCTCAGGCAAAGGTCAGCGGGGAGGAACAGTTGGGAAATAAAACAACAGGCTCTAGAAATCATGAGTCACGCAAGTTCCTGTACTTTCTGGCGCCTCCTACTTTCTTGAAATCCTTGAAAACAAAACGAAGTGCTAGCTCAAAATTCGCCAAGGCTGGGTTCCATATATTCGGGGCGAATCGCGAAAGCGTGAATACCTCAGGACTGTTCCTATGGGAAAACAGGATTAGGTTCCTGTGAGGTTCGTTCTCTCTCTCTCTCTCTCTCTCTCTCTCTCTCTCTCTCTCTCTCTCTCTCTCTCTCTCTCTCTCTCTCTCTCTCTCTCTCTCACACACACACACACACACACATATACACACACATAATGAAAACACGAATCCCCAAAAAATGCAGTGCAGAAAAGTTAAAGTAGAGGACAACACAATGTGAAAGACAAACGCCTAGAAACATAGTATTATTATTATTAGAAACTATAGAAACATAGTATTATTATTAATAGAAACTATAGAAACATAATATTCTCAAAAACAATGTATTCCCTTAGTGAATTTAAACACGGAAGTCACAAACAATATGTTGCACGATTTATTGCCTGACATATTTCGCTGCATTTAGTCAGGTGTATACCGCACAGTTATATATCACGTGAAGTGAATAAATGAATAATAGTTAAGCTGAAACAATTAAAACACACAGTCACAAATATTGTTCAAATGTGGAACATCTGTTATCACCATGGTCATTTTAAATTTACCACGACCTCTTCCTGTTTGGAAAAATAAACAGAATGTACTGTAAACCATAAGTTCCACATATAAAGCACTCCCTCCCTCCCTCCCTCACTCACTCACATACACAAACTAATACACTCCAGCACGCACGCGCGCACATACACACAACTCCGGATAAGGAGGTGGTACGTTGTTTTTGCTGCAAGTTTTACCACATTGTTGCCCACTGCATGTTTCCTACGATCATCTACGACGATCCCAGAAAACAAGCCGATTGTATATCTGTTCTATTGTTCCATTGTCATAACCATCATCAAGACGAATGTACCAGTACAACTGGTAACGTGGATCAGTGGAACGGGTAACACGCCAGCTTTTGTGTTGCAGAAAGGTCCAAACTATGCAGAACAGAGACAAGTATGTTGGCCCCTACACCCGCCCCATTTGAGGACAAACTTCCTGGAGATGTCACACAAGTTCAAGTTGACTGCTGCTTTCAGGGGTCAGCATGACCGAGTGGATAAGACCGCTGGTTCTTAAACTTCCGGTGTGCTGATGCCGACGTAACGCCTTCAACTCCTACACCAGTCAGTTGGACTAAAATGTTGACTTCTCGTCCTTGACTTGGGGACGTAGACTGCAAGCATATCTGAAGTCGGAGTGGGTTCACCTGATGGCGAGGGAAGCTAGTAATAGGGGGGGGGGGGCGGGAGAGAGAAATCACGCAACAATCAGTCCAGTGCTTTTTGTACTAGCAGCAAGTGTTTGGACTACACTTGAGGTCAAAGCGAGCGAACGTAACAAATATTTTAAAACACTGCTGCTGTTTTGGATTAATTCATGTTGACGTCTGACGGTGAACGACAACGACGAAGACTACAAAGAAGAAGAAGAAGAAGAAGAAGAAGAAGAAGAAGAAGAAGAAGAAGAAGAAGAAGAAGAAGAAGAAGAAGAAGAAGAAGAAGAAGAAGAAGAAGATAATTATCAGGATCAACAACACTAGCCTTGCCAATTGACATAGGCGTTCATGACTCTCCACAAATCTCGATCCTGTGTGATCTGGATCACTGCCACTGATATTCCCCAATGCCATCGTCTTAGTTCACCGGCTCCGTGGCCGAGGGGTTAGCAGCTTTCTCCGCTAACTCCGAATACTCTCGTCACGTGACGCGATGAGAATTAGCAGTGGTTCGAATCGCAAAAGTGACTTATGAGAGTATGGAGCCGGTCGCTCAGAAAGTCGTGGCGTGCTGATGAGCGTAATCTAGCCTAGGAATCAACATACAGCTGAAAGATGCTGGTGTTGACCGCAATATCCTGAAACAGGATGGAAACGCGGGAAAAAAAAAATCGTCTTAGTTCAGTCATACGACACGCAAGTAACCGTTGAACTTATACGTCACAAATAATACATGTTTATAACTACCCGAGTGGTTCCACCTCGGCGATCAAATCTCACCCTCACGTCGCTTGCATCCGAGTGTCGAGGATGTGCCAGAGTCTTAGTTCATGTTGACCAAACCTCTCCTCAACTACTCGTGTGGCATCACGGGCAGACACTAGTCTTGACTACCGAAGGTAGGAACAACCTTGGGCTCCACTGTGGTAAGAACTGCCATGGCCTCATTCAGTCAAAGGCAGTCAAAACCACTCCCCATGGTGATAGTCGGCAGTCAGCGCCTGAGTCCAGTATTCATCGCTTGGACGAACATGCCCAGCGGTTGCATCGCCAGGTTCTAAAGTTAGAGACAGCGAGCATATAACCCGGCCACCAGAACCACTTGTATCTCAAAAGTGAACTAGGCACCACTTATCTAAAAATAGGGCACGAATGAAGCGACCGCTCCCCGCACACACGCCCTAGCTACGCCACTGATGTCCGGTATAGGTGTGTTGGTGGCTATCCGGGAAAGCAAGCCATAACTTTCCCACAATTCTTCATGTCATGCAAGTGTGAACAACTGGACTCAGTGAGGCTCAACAACAATCCTCTTGCCAGTTAGCTTAGCCTAAGCTTTGGGAACATTCTCTTAATATTAGGGCTGCGGAAGTTAACGATTAATTAATCGATTAATCGTTAATTTTATTTAACGATTAATTTTTTTCACGATTAATCGATGTCGACAAATTGTCGGACATTTTAAACATAGTGCTGCAAACACAACCGAAAATTGTACTGTGTAAGCTGCAGCAAGATGTACCAACAAGATGAAACATTATGTTTATTACGCTACAGAGTCTTCTACAGGTCAGAGAAGCATTAACTGTCTACATGTCAAATGAAAAGAAGCAATACAAAGGTCCAAAACTGTCAGGTTCACATTGGGAGAAGATTTTGAAATATGTCAAAGCTTTGGACTTATTCTGTCAGACCACGGTCCTGCTTGGCGGTCAAGATTTTGTTTCATGTAGCTGTGTATTGCCACTGTTATCATCGTTGACAAAGCATATGACTGTACACGATGATGATCCAGGCTATATAGCTAAATTTAAGGCAGCATGTATTAATGACTTCAGTGAACGTGTAGCTAATATGACAAGTATTGAAATACTACAGATTGCAACAACACTTGATCCACGCTACAAATACCTGAAGTGTTTGTCAAAAGATGCAAAAGAACGAACTTGGTCACGTATTGAACAACAAATAGCAGTTAATGTTCATGATGTGTGGGCTAAAATTAAAGGACAGGTGGCAGATGGAGACTGCTGCAACGAATGATGCTGACATTGACAATGAAACTATATGTGAAGCAAATGAAGAGAGTATTAAGCTAATTGAGTCTGAAATGGATAAGAAAGGTGTTGAATCGGTTGACCCTTTACAATGGTGGAAACTTAATGAACATCGATATCCAAAATTGGCATTCCTTGCCAAGACCATTCTGTGCATACCGGCTACCTCAGTTCCATGTGAACGATTGTTCAGCTCTGGACATTTAATAGATATTTAAACATTGAGCACAACCCACCACTGGCAACTGTGATCGTATTCCGGCACGAATCTAAGGCCTTGTCCACGTCATCTGGAAGCACTAGACTCGAGGTTCGCTCTCGTTTGAGCTTGTCAGTAGTGCATATCCTTGACTGGCCCGGGATCAAACTCGGATCACTGGCATGTGAGGCGGGTGTGCAACCACTAAACTACGCGGTACACACTAGACGCGACCAAATTATCACACTAGAATATCACAACGTCACCCATAGTAGGCTATAGCTCAAAATTTGCCCGATCGCCGCGACTGGCATCCGTCAATCGACGTGGCCCAGAATGATCAGGTCTTCTCGACTGGCAAGACACACCAGGCCACCTAAAGTCCAGCGAGCGATAATCAAATTGATTGATTTAAAAAAAAAATATTTTATTATAATTAATAGATATGTGGAAAAATTATGTGGAAGCTGTGAAGATGAAAACACCGTGGTGGATAGAAAGAGTAATGCAGATATACTGAAAGAAGTTAACTCACAAGGAGAACTGGTTACTCGCATCAAAAAAAGACAGCCCACATTCCTTGGGCATGTCATGAGAAGGGGAAAGCTGGAATACACCATTACAACGAGGGTAGGAGAAGCACAGGAGACCAAGAGAAAATATTCAGGACAGTTTGACAACGTGGCATAAAAGAATATTGGTACCAGAAATGAATGGCAGTACACGAGACAGAAGGCTGTGGACACATATGATCATCAATTATGGTATAGACTATTAGAAGAAGCAACCATAGGAATCCAAGGTGCGCGTTAGACGCGACTCGGTCTTCTATAGCCATCATGCCTGTCAGCCAATAACATAAAAGGAAGCACCAAGAGCGATTTTCAGTCACGTAGTATCTCGGCAAATACGCGAAATTATAAATGGATGATGCTCGTAGGGAGAAAGGACTGCGTAATAAAGCAGACTCGTGAATATTCCAGTAAAGCTGACTGGTGTTAGATCATATTTCTGCTGGTTAGAGGAGGACGCATGAGGAGTGACATGGCTAGTATTACGCTACGTCGTTTAATACTATAGTGTGTTTACTTTTGTCTGCCCCAATATAAAATTCCATATTTCAGTAACCAACTGAAGGAAAATGATGAGATTTAGCATATAACCTTATCATTATGGCCACCCAACAAAAAAAATTTTGTTCTCGAGATTTTACAGCAGGTTTCAAAGTTTGTTTATATGCGGTATTTAATTTACGGGTCAGAGATGAAGTTCATAATTTTTAATGTATTACAACGTAGCCAGACAATCAGCGTTCAATGCTGAATATTTTACGTGTTTCACGGGATTGGCCTTATGCCAAGAACCCCGCGTTGTTTAAACTGGGACTGTTCAGAGGTGTCTCAAAATGTGGGTTATTTCATTAAACCTGATTAATTTTTTTTTTTTTTTAAATCTTACCACTTATCGCTAACATTGAAATGTGTGAATATTTTTCAATGGGATTGAATGCGAAATTGTGTATACACTTCAAAGCATCACTATGAAGTTGTACATATATTTTTGTATAGAAGCTGATCGCAGGAAACTGTTTTATACTATTACAAATTCCGAAAAAAGATCAGTGCATGCATTGGGTTTGAGTAAACGGTCATTTCGTCGATGGGTGCAAGAATCTGGAATTAAACCACCACGCAATAACCAAACGGTAGGCAGAAAGGTTATTGTAGACAGCTTTGACAAAGATGTCATAAGGCGAGCTATTATAAAAATGCTTTAAAAAGTCGCTTAAAAGTCGCTTAAAAGTCGCTCAGTCTCTTTCCACAGCGCGGAAAGCATCGCGCAAAGCACAAACTCCGCAGCTCTAGTGACGACCCACAGAAGTCTCCGAAAAATGTAACTTGTGAACCGAAGGATGTGGGTCGGAATCGAACCCACAACCTTTGGAGCCTGAGTTGAAAGGCTTGACCACTTCACCACAGAGACTCCTAAAATTATAAAAATCCTGGATGCCAAAGAAACAGTGACTGTAAGAAAACGTAGGGTTTGGTTGAGAAAGAACAATAACATAGAGCTATCCAAAACAACTTTGTGGAAAATTATAAGGACATTATCTTCACTTTTAGAAAGTACAAGGGTGGTAGAAATATTCTTTGCGAGCAACCGCATTTAGGAGCCATGAGAAGCAGATACCTACGTGAAATAAGGGAAATGCGCAAAGAAAATTATGGCACAGTGTGTTTGGATGAAATGTGGATCAATGCGCACCACACAAGTGATAAGGAATGGCAATCAATGGATGGACAGATAAAGCGATATGTGCCCAGTAGTACAGGACAGTTTTGATCAAGGCCCATGCTGGTAATACGCATAATGGCTTACAACAGAATGCTGGGCTCGTGTTCATATCAAAGCATACAGACAATAGGGATTATCATAATAAGATGAATGGTAATGTATTTAGAGATTGGCTCGAGAATACTGTGCTTCCATCCCTAGACAGACCGTCGTGTCCAATTATGGACAATGCATGATATCAATGTTGTTGCCCAAGAAGACAAAATACCTACAGCATCGAGCACAAAGGCAGCAATAAAGGTATGGCTCCGAATGGAAAACATACCATTTCCAGAAACGTATTTCTAGCTAGAATTGTTGTCCCTTGTAAAACAGACGCCAAAAAGCAAGAAATATCAAATCAACAAGTTGATAGAAGAGCATCGTCATGGGTGCTTGAGACTTCCGCCGTACCATTCTCATTTTAACCCTATAGAACTTGTGTGGGCTAAAATTAAAGGACAGGTGGCAGCTGACAATACTATATTCAAATTGTCTGACGTCAAGATACTAATCGAGTCCGCGCTATTAAATATTGTTAAAAGTTACTGGAAAAATATGAGGACCATGTGTTGAAAGAGGAAGAGGATTATTGGAGAAAGGATGGATTGAATTTTATACAACCGACAGCAGTCATCAACCTACTGGAATCGTCCGACACAGATTAAGGTCTGAGCAGATCGCAGACCTTAATCCACGTGCACACCAACTGGGATATTTTGCTACAAATATTCAGAAGAATTGCAGGCCCTAAACATTACAGCATCGGCATAAACAATATAACTTGTTAATGGCAACAGTTTTTATTCCACAGTGATGAATTTTCAATTCTGTGAGCCCTCAACGGTGACAAACAACTGACATTGAAAAAACAAAAAAGATCTAGACGCATCGAATACCAACCGAAGAGTAATATTGCGGTGGGAACTGACATATTGTGGCATTACAAGAAACGTGAGAAGAAACACGTTGTCAAATGAGGGGACAACACACGAACATACGAATCATTCTATAAACTTCAATGAAAAGAGGACCAACATCTTGACCGTTAAGAAGGAAGCCCACTACAGAGAAATTCACAGCTATATTCGTCGTGCAAAACATGTAATCATGTTCCGTCTCAGCAGAGCAGACAATGCACACACTCCCATACGAATCTGGATACGCCTTGTGTTTGTCATCCGAACTGGCGGGGGCATTGGCATTACTGTAAAACAAGTTTGTTAGCGAGAAATCACTAGTTTTTCATCAAAACGTCAAATAAATGTCGCTGCTTTTTATGACTTAAGTTGTTTTTAGACTTATCAAAAACATATTCCTTGGGTGGGGGAAGTGGCGTCACTGGGGTTGGTGTCACCCAGTGCGGTAAACTCTTGGTGTCACCCCTCTAGACTTTCACCATGGTCTTCTTCCGAGTGTTCCTGTACCATATATAATCGCATATAGTAATGTTTGTAAAATAAGTCAAAAAGTTAATAAGGACATAAGAAAGAAAACAAATTGAACAATATAACTTCAATACTTCAGGTAAAACATAAATAAAGAACTTCTACAAACTCGGACAAAGTTAAATTTTTGTTATTTAACATTAAAATTTCTAAAATTAACAATGAACGGTTATGAAACCCGACTAGACAGAGCTATGTCTGCTTTGTCAAATTTGCAATTTTTTTATTTTGGTGTCACCCCTTGATGGTGTCACCCGGTGCGGCCCGCACCCCCCGCACCCCCCTAGGTGGGGGTAAATATAAGACGGCAGTAATAATTTCATAATGATGCAACAGACAGTTTTCAAAATATTTGATCGTGAATGACGGCATTCATTCCTGGACATACCACACAGTCGGGGTCAATCTAGCGCAACCGCCGGGGAGAAACAATAAGTGGAGAAAGAAAGAAAGAAAGAAAGAAAGACAGAAAGAAAGAAAGTCGAAAACAAAAACAAAAAGTGTGAATTATAATGAATACACAAGAGACACACAGCATTCTTAGGTCATGTGATGAGAAGAGAGGCATTGGAGAACATCGTGACAACTAGCAAGATCAGGGGGAAGGGAAGAAGAGGCAGACCAAGGGAAATGATGCTGGATGGATTGAGACGGTGGCATTGAGGAATATCATCAGCTGAGTTGATCCAGAACACCAACGACCGAGATCTGTGGAGAGACATGAACGCCTACGCCAGCTGACATGGCACTTGATGATGATGATTATACAAGAAGCCCGATCTGCAGATTTGTTTTGAAATCCCGCGTTGCCCTGTCTACCGCTAGCTAGTCTCTGTTATGTTCTAGCATGGGCGGGAACGTAACCTTCCGGCTGCAGGCGAAGATGTCTTTGATATATAACCATGTTCAATAGACGCCAGAGACACGCGCTTGATATTTCGCCAGCAGCAGATTACAAAAACAGTCGCCACAGTAATGCCAGGAACTCAATACTGATTGCCAAGAAGACTGGAATAGTTGTGGCAAAAAAGTACTTAGACAGGCAAATAAATATACAGCCGGGCTGATAGATAATCATAAAGATACATAAATAGATCGGCCGGTCAGTAAGCAGGAATGTTTGTAAGTAGTCTGGTATGTAGGCAAGCAGATATACAAGGATACACAGACAGACAGACAGACAGACGACAGACAGACAGACAGACAGACAGAGTGATGGGTACACTGATAGATGGGCAGAGAAACAGGCAAGTAGACAGACAGACGGGGGGGGGGGTGGATGGATGGATGGATGGATGGATGGATGGATGGATGGATGGATGGATGGATGGATAGATAGATAGATAGATAGATGGACATCGGTTGGTCGGTAAAGTAGGAACGTAGGTAAGCATAGGTAGACAAACACATAGACAATGATACAGACAGACAAACACAAGGATTGATGCATGCATGTATTGGCGCAGAGACAAGACAGAAAACAATCCAGAATGACAGGACACAAACACACAACTAGACAAAACCAATTATGCCCAGGAACATGTGAATGAAACATACGGAGACCGGGACATATGAAAGGCGCTGGTATTAACAACGCGATAAACACAAGCACGCAATCATCGCACGACCAGTCATGTATGAAGTGCCCTAGAGATGTCCTATGAACCATAAACCGTGATTACATCTTACACCATTGGCACGATATACTCGGGACAATAGGTCAGTAGGTGTAGACCGATGACACGTGAAGAGTCATTCCTTTCTTGTCTTGTGCCAGATACGAGAGTACGAGAAAGGGGTTTCAATAAAAGCAAAAAGATCTACGTGAGAAATGAATAAATGGACGAAGAGGAAGAAGAAGAAGAAGAAGAAGAAGAAGAAGAAGAAGAAGAAGAAGAAGAAGAAGAAGAAGAAGAAGAAGAAGAAGAAGAAGAAGAGGAAGAAGAAGAAGAAGTGGATAGAGCGCAATAAGATGATGGTCAATGTAACAAAAACGCAATATGATGATAATGCGATGACGATAACGACGAAAAAAGAGGCGGCGTGGATGATGATAATAATAATAATACCTAAATATCTGGGTAGAAACACCAGTTATGGTAATGCAGATACCGCAAAAGTTAACACAACCGCGTTCGCTATGTTCTTGAAAAGTGTACTTCTACGAGTGCGATCCAATACTCTACCGTATATTTAACGCACGCGAAAGTAACTACGACCACACTTCAGACAATGGCGCATGAATGACAAATTGTCGGCTCTTCACAATAACTTCCTCCATACTCTACCACAGTGGTTCTCAACCGGTGGGGGAATTTTAGGGTTTCCGGTGTGAGGGGGGGGGGGGGGGAATTAAGATTATTTCAAGATCGCGTTAATACAAAACCGATTACTTGATATCATTTTCCCTCCATACTTTACAGTTCTTTACTTCTCGCTCTTCTGAAATTCGTTTTATAACGTTAGTAGACTTGCAAATCACGTTTTATGGAGACGTCTAGACTTGTTCTGGTATGTGCTTTTAAATTTAGCTTCCATTTTTATTTATACTGTGTAAGGAAGTGGGAGGAGGGGGGAATTTATAGGGAGGAAATACGAAACAAAGGGGGGGGGGTGACATTCTTAACATATGGTAAAGGGGTGCATGGGCCGTAAAAATGTTGAGAACCACTTCTCTACCAGATTCGGTGGCCAACTCTCATTGCAACTCTCAGCACAAAGTCATAAACTTACCACTAGCTGCCATATCAGAGGCAGTGGTCAGGATTTAGTCCCCGGTAGAGTCAGGATTATATTTCCGTCCAGTGGGACGTGACAAAAATGGGTACATGAAAATTTTCAGTGTTCTTATAATTGTCCAACAGTTACATAAATAAACACACGTAGTATTGTTTGGCGCCCACAGAAAGAGAAGAAAGAAGTAGAGACTAGAGGACGCACTAGACAACATAAAATCTGAAAGCTATAGTTACCGATCGGGATTTGAACCTGTCACCCCCAAATGGCGACAGCGCCTCGCTGCAGGCACAAGTGTACTTCGACGCACGACCAACTAGACACCCCAAAAAAAGTGTCTTCATTAGTCATGTCTATCGTACAGATGAATCTACAACTATGGAATACGGACAGAATTCGTATCAAACCATTGAGATGGCGCCATAGGTCTAATAATTTATATTAAACCAGCACAGGTCACATAACAAACACACAAACACATTGGACCGTAATGCTGTTGTCGAGCATATATGAACAAACATTTAAAGAAGAGAAATGATTGGTCGGTTCTAATGATGTACAAGTACTACACACATTAGAATTGTCTAGGAAGGTACGGTAGCGAGGAAGGAACTCGTCACATCACCTCGTCAAGTAAAATAGCTACGAAATTATTGTCAATGGTTCTAAACGTAAATCCTGTCTCCAATCACCCAGCAGCACATTTATTTTGATTGTTCTCATTTTGTTTCATCGTTCCATTTGTTCTCATTCAGTTATCATGCTTTAATGAAGACACTGTAATTCCTTCCCTGTGTTTATATGCTGTGTTTGCTTATGAAGGCTAACGCACTCCAAGCTCTGCTATCTTGTGCAATCTCATGCAACTCCCACCATGTTAAACCCCTTACCTGCGCCACTGATTGGTAAAGAAGCTGCAGGGAACGAAAACAAAACCCAGACGCAGCTATTACCCCCACTAGCATAGATAGAAGCAGGCCGGCAGAGAATTCAGCAACATGTATTTTTGTATTTCAAGTGGGTAAAGCAACGCTGCCAAGTTTCAAATCTGAATATCACTCACAAAGTCATACAGCTTTCCTGGTTTTAAAGTCGACGCTCTTCAAGCTGTTGTGAGTAAAGGACTAGCAGCGACCGCTGACTCTCAGTGTGTGTCCTATCCAGCCGGCCCAGTATCTAGTTAGTTGCATATCCTTTACATGACGTCGCGGTCAACCCCAGCATTTTTGTGGCTGTTTGTGATTTCTTGGCATGTTTATGTTCGGTAGTTTGTCAGTGCTTTCTGAACGACCGGCACTCATACCATTGTATGGAAACCAACGCAAGGTGGTCTGCTTCCAGATTGCCCGAAGCTGTGTTTCGAAGGCAGTATACAGGAATACGAATTGCGTCCGTAACCCATTCGCCACAGAGAAAGCTTGGTCCAGTATAGAAAGAGTATAACTAGAAAGCCCTTGCCTGTAACATACAACAATCGAACTAGATGGAGACATAATACAGGCCAAGAAGAGAATTAGAGACATGGATTAATCATGTGGGGGGGGGGGCATGGTCGAAGCTGCGTGAGATTGAAGATACAACAGCTGGCAGTGGGCAGGCTGGGGCCCTATGGTCCAATGGGAGATAAAGGACAGAGAGAGAGAGAGAGAGAGAGAGAGAGAGAGAGAGAGAGAGAGAGAGAGAGAGAGAGACCATTAGACAGTAATAATTGAATGCAGGCAGTCACTCATTGCTTGACTTCTTGCTACAAGATCAGTAGACTAGAGGTGACCAAGAAAAGGCTGTCTTACTTGGCGCAATTACAACTTTCCATGGGATTCTCAACCAACCAAATGTAAAGGTGAGGTAAACCGAAACAGCAGCACCAAAGTACTTACCGTATAATAATAGCAAAGCGGATGGCGAAGCAATTAAGACGGCTTTTAAATTAGAGGACATGGTTTCTCAACTCTGGTAAGAAAAAGAATTGTGTTCTTTATGATGGTTAATATAACATCACAGGCTGTATAATGCGTGGCTAGTCCTCGACCTTTCATCCTCAGCCCTTCTAGGACCCATGTCACAACCCCAACAATGATGCAAATGTTGTGACGATAGAATGGAGGAACCACCGTGCGGCAAATATGGACAATCACCAAAAACTTCGAAAACGCCGACTTTTGAAAAGTGGGACATGCTTTCATTCATAGACACTACTTATTGATCGTATTTATTTGGACATCAGTAGACGATAGTAGCAATCTGTCATGAAGACGTCGGTAACTTACACATTAACTACACATATTCAGTTAGTAATAATGCTAGTGGCATGGACTGAAACACTTAGCCCTAGGCACAATGTGGCCCACGCTCCCCAGCTTGGAAATCGCTGCTTGAAGCCAAACTTACTAGGTTAATACTGCCATTATCGTCCTATTTTGTTCAAGGAGAACGCTACAAGTAAAACTGTGTCAGACTGACTTTCGATTTTAATTTTACGACTTTGACACCTCTGTTTTTCTCACCATCGGACCATTACGTTCCTACGTATTGGCTGGCTGCAGGTTTTCCTTTCCGTCATTTCTATCTGTTTTTTCTCACCATCGGACCATTACGTTCCTACGTATTGGCTGGCTGCAGGATTTCCTTTCCGTCATTTCTATCTGTTTTTTTCTCACCATCGGACCATTACGTTCCTACGTATTGGCTGGCTGCAGGGTTTCCTTTCCGTAATTTCTATTCCACCTCCGTCCTTCGGCGGTGCTAATGCCCGTGTCTGGTATATTCTTCTATAATTCTCTCCATATCCGATATTTAGTTATTTTATTTACGAATAGACGACTTATTGTATAGAAAATAATATAGTGTGTAAAACAAAACAAACAACAAATTATATGTCCTTTATACGAAAGTACCTGTATATCCAACGAACTTAATTGTCAAAGGTGTTAAGAATTTGGCAAAATTTCTGACATTCTGCCCCTCTGATCTCTCTGCTCGCATGCATTATTTCATTCACACATCACTTATGAAACTAATCTTACACAACAGAAACAATACTCATTATAAACGCATGGAAAATGTGCAATAATCAATATCAAAATTGCCAGCTATCGTATATAAAAGAAAACAACATAATTCTATTTTTTTTTTTAAACAAGGGTGGGTCGACCCCATGCTGTATGGAGAGGTTGTTACGGTTGGGACACCCGGTCAAATGGACCATAACACCTGTGATATCCATTACGTTACCATGGCCCATATGATGCACAGCGCAAGATCTAGGAATAGTACGCGTTTTACCGTTACCTTTCTTGAATAGGCATTCAACCGATTAATTCTTTGTAAACAAAACGGAATAATAAAAAGCAAAGTGTAAGTAACCTCCCAAGTTTACCGGATCAACGAAGATGGTGCAGACAATCCCATGTAAATCCACAAATTAACACGGTTGGGCGAACTAGAGCATGTCCTATTTGCTTTCAAATCACAAAAGTAACGAATAAAAATTGGTCAGTTCAAATATAAGCCTCTCAAAAACAAACAAATTTTTTTTTTTTTAAAGTGAAAAACGATGCAACAGGTATCATAACTCAATTCAATCCGTGTGCGTTGTTCTCGCCGATTATTAGTACTTCACTTGTAAGATAAGTTACACTTTATTATGTTAGTTATTTATGGATAAACTACAGTTGTCACATGCAGCAGACAACAGCGGTTATCATTTGTAACAAACTTGGCGATTTTTCTTCTATCGTAGATGCAGGCCACAAGCAAGTTTATATTTAAGACATGTGTTGTTTTCTATTTGTTTTGCACCGGAAGACAGTTTCCACTCAAACAACCGTAGCAACGCTCCTCGCGGCAGTAGTTTGCAAGTTTGCACAGTAGCTTCATGCAAATATTTGTAACTCCGATTCACTTTATCATTAGTAAGGCAACTATTTTCATGGCAATGGTTGGCACACGTGTCATTTAACAGAGGCTAGCGACCCTCAAACAATCTGCTTGCATGTTGTCACTTGGAGGTGACAGGTTGGAATTCCAATCGGTAACTACAACTTTCAATTGTTATGTTGTCTAGTTCGTCCTCTAGTCTCTACATCTTTCTTCTACTGCTATGAGCACCACACAATGCACGTGTTTGCACGTCAATGCGATTGCTAAAAACAATCTTTGCAGCTCCATATGCGATGATTGGTGGAATTCAGAATGTTAGTTTCGATACTGATTATGTCCAGGGTCTAACCAACATTCGGGTGATATGTTTACGACTAACGAATATACTTACATCTATATCTATAAAACAGAATGTGTGTGTGTGGGTTTGTGGTTGGGGATGTATTGGATGCGTTCGATAATGGTCCATCCGATTGAGATGAAAATTTCTACACGTCTTCCTTTCATTCCCGTGCTACCAACTGTCATAGTTTTTTTTAGTGTAGCATCATCTATTTACTTATTAACATTTAATAATTAAATTACATGACTTAACATAAGACAAAATATATAAAAGGACATAACTTTTAGTAGCATTGCTATATCTTAGGTTAAGTCCCCTGGCTATAGATAGGTCGGTCGGTCGGTCGGTCGGATAGATAGATAGATAGATAGATAGATAGATAGATAGATAGATAGATAGATAGATAGATAGATAGATACAGACAGACAGACAGACAGACAGACAGACAGACAGACAGACAGACAGACAGCCGGGCCGGGTCGTCAGACAGACAGACAGTCGGGAACGGGAACTTATATGACTACTTATATGAATTAAATGAGATGCACCCCATCAGGGGCTGGGCGAAGCCGGGCCTGGTCAGACAGACACAGACAGACAGATAGACAGACAGACAGACAGATAGATAGTCGGGAACGGGAGCTTATATGACTACTTATATGAATTAAATGAGATGCTCTCCACCAGGAGCTGGGCGAAGCCGGGCCGGGTCAGACAGACAGATAAATAGATAGATAAATAGATAGATAGATAGATAGATAGATAGAGAGAGAGAGAGAGAGAGATAGATAGATAGATAGATAGATAGATAGATAGATAGATAGATAGATAGATCCCCGCCAGGGCCTGGGCGAAGCCGGGCCAGCTATTCCAATATAAAAGTATCCAATGATTAGTGCATAATTTATGGCTATTCTCCTTCCTTAACCGATTCAGCGCCAAATAATAATATATCGCAAAATGTCACACCCCCATTTGGACAGAAGGACTATATATCTTTAGGCTAGGGTCAACCTATTATTTGCTTAGTGTCGCGGTATCTTGAGCAACTTCAATGCTTAGTTAATGGAAATCTTCAATGCTTAGTTAATGGAAATTTACATTATAATACTTGTTCATTGGTTCTCAACGTTCAGTGGTTCTCAACCGGTGGTTTCCAGGGGGGGAATTAAGATTATTTCAAGATCGCGTTAATACAAGAACCGATTACTTGATATTGTTTTTCCCTTCATACTTTACGATTCTGTAACTCTCATCCTTCTAAAATTAATTTTATAAAGTAAGTAGACCCATAAATCACGTTTTATGTGGACATCTAGACTTGTTTTAGTATGTGCTATTAAATTTTGCTTCCATTATTATGTATACCGTGTAGAGGCGGGGAGGGGGGGGGGGAGGTTGTTCGATAGGAAATACGAAAGGGGGGAGATGACGTTCTGAAAATATGGTGAAGGGGGGCACGGGCCAAAAAAGGTTGAGAACCACTGTACTTGTTCATTTGATCGTGTACCATGTTCGGTCCAAACCTGATCTTCCTCTGGCACTGAATCAGTTAATTAGGTTAGAGTATTGGCTAAGAGATGGCCGGCTGGTCCAGCTGGCATGGGTTGGAATCCACATGTGAAAACACTAACCTGGGCTGGCAGTTGGACCCAGCCTAACATGGGCGTCCGAAAATGTCCTGGGAAATAAAAAGTGGTCGGAATGATACGGGACACGTGACCTACCATCTGCCGACTAGTCTACAGAAATAATATGGGTCTACATCGTAAGCCCAATTCGCCTTTCGGCATGTAAACGACTTTTTACTTTTAACTATAACGGTGTTAAATCTTGTATGTAGCCAGAAAATGTGGCTTATTTATCGTATTACTCCCACCATGTCTGTTTGTTTGGTATCCTACTTTTCTGAGACCAATATATGTAAATGCGTGTTTTCATTTCCACGACATACCATTCATTCTTCTGGGTGCTGTGCATGTGTAAGAATATTCGTACATGCATAAACATCCGCACGTGCGCCCCCCCCCCCACCCCCACCCCCCACACACAGAGAAAATACGACTTTTTCTGGTTAGTGTGTATGTTTGTGTACGAATGTAAGTACGCAAGAAGCACACACACACACACACACACACATACACACACACACACACACACACGAGCGCGTGCGCACACAGAATTCCAAGCCCTAATCGTTGTCTTCTCATTGTCCCCACGTCTACGCCATATAATAAACGTAAAAGTGTTTTTTTTTTTTTTAAACTGTCATGTGTTGCCGATAGTACCTTGCAGTGTATGTTAGGGGGTCTTGAGCCTGAGGAATTAAGGCGGTCCGGCACTCGATGGATGATGTCAATACCACGCCGACCACCACCCCTTCCAAGGACATTTCCTGCTACCCATTTTAGTCCGGGTCGACCTAGCACTCCGTGTCAATTTATTTAAAATCCACCTGCACCATTGTGTTGAGTGAACTTAACATCTGACTATTCTCATGTATATGGCTTATTTATATCTCTAGGTATTACTATCCTTTTCAAGTTAATGGCTACATTTTTAAAACATCCTTAAGCCCCTTTAAAGATTTATGTATAAGAAAATATAATCACAATCTCCACCCCCCCCCCCCTCTCTCTCTCTCTCTCTCTCACACACACATACAGACAGAGAGAGACAGAGAGAGAAAGAGAGAGAGAGATGAGAGAGAGAGAGAGAGAGAGAGAGAGAGAGAGAGAGAGAGAGAGAGAGAGAGAGTAAAGAAATAAACAAAAATGTACAGATTCTAACACTATATTATCCTAACTAGCATCTGAAATGAGTCTACATTTGATGTGTAGGGGCAGGATTTCCCTGGGGCAGTCGGAATGGTACTTGAAGCATCTCAAATATCTTAAATAGGTTTGCGTTGTTCCTTTCAGACATGTGCTAATATTAGTATTCACTTTGTCTTGTGTTTCATGGTGAAGGCTCTCTCTCTCTCTCTCTCTCTCTCTCTCTCTCTCTCTCTCTCTGTCTCTCTCTGTCTGTATGTGTGTGTGAGAGAGAGAGAGAGGGGGGGGGGGGGGGGTGGAGATTGTGATTATATTTTCTTATACATAAATCTTTAAAGGGGCTTAAGGATCTTTTAAAAATGTAGCCATTAACTTGAAAAGGATAGTAATACCTAGAGATATAAATAAGCCATATACATGAGAACAGTCAGATGTTAAGTTCACTCAACACAATGGTGTGTGTGTAAAGTTGGAGACCTTTGTAACTTTCAGTTGTGTATATATTTACTGCATACTCGCGGCTTTTCCGCTATATTTCTGAACAGGCATGAAATCGTTTCTCCGCGTCTGGCAAGAAGTACAACCTGAATCAGGGGTGGGAGAACAAAAGGATCGTGTTAAAAGCAGGCTTTTAGATGAAAGGTTAAAGCGTTCGCGCTTAAACTTCTAGTGCGCTGATAGTATGGTAGTGGTTTCAAGTCATAAAGCGGTCATTGAACTTTAATAGGGACAGCTAACCCACACGCAATAATCAACCCAGTGCACTCCCTAGTAGTAGCAACTACCAAAAGTTATAGCAAATTTGTGGATTACGCTTGAGTTCAAAGCAAACCAGGGGGGGGGGGGGGGGTGTTTAAAGCCATTGTTTGGAGGGCGTCACGACATGCCAGGCCTACGAAGTGTGTGGCGCGAGGCGGAAACAGACGAACGGTAACGAATACAGTCCCACATTGAGTGTACCAGCGACATGTCAAGCAAGCAACAAGTTTGCTTTTGGACTTCCGCAAACTGGCAGAAATGATGGCAGAACGCGCGTGCCTCGGGACAGGATGGGCCGGTTTTCAATACCCAGGGTCATGCAACGTTGAAAGGGGGGGGGGGGACACCAAAGGATGATTCGTGTACCTTGCCGGCAGCCACGGCGTCATGTCTCTGCACATTACAGGCGCTTATTATAGATTTCAACAGAGTCAAAGGAACGTTGTTTCCACGCTAACTTTACAAATTTGGGGAAATGGTGATAGGTCTAACATTTGTTAGGAAACGACACAAGACAGGCGACTTATGTAGCCAATACTAAACCGAACGACGCGCCTTTCAACAATGTGAGGAATATTGTGACTATCATGGGATTGGGTCGACTCCAAAGACATGTGGTCACGACACAACCACACTTCAAGGAAGGTGCGAACCAAACACTCCTGGCGGGCAGCAGAGTCCACTAACTACTATCGATTCCTATCTTACAATGTTGATGAATAGATTTGACTAACAACTGATGATTTCCATTCTCTTAAAAACATCGGCGATGGCCGCATCGGTATCATTTTTCTTCTACTAGATCAGTAGTTCTCAACCTTTTTTGGTCCATGCACCCCTTTCACCATATATTCAGAACGCCCCCCCCCCCTTCGTATTTCCTTCCTCTATAACCCCCCCCCCCCCCCCCCCAGTATACGTAAAAATGGAAGCTAAATTTAATAACACATACTAGAACAAGTCTAGACGTCTACATAAAACATGAGGGGGCTGCGTGGTCTCGAGGTATGGTGTCCGCCTCGAGTGCTGGAGGTACCGGGTTCAGGCCCCGGTGAGGACCAGGATTTATTTAAAAAATCCCCCGGGACTTCCAGTAATTTCCCCTGGTCTCTGGGTAGTGAGATCGGAAGCCCGTGTGTATTGTTGCGCACGTAAAAAATCCCTTGGCAGTTGGAAATCGAAAAAGAGTAGCCTAACGGCGCTGCCCGGGCAAAATTTCGAGTTAAAAAATCTACCCAAGTATTTCAGGATCCTCGGCGGTGCTACGGAGTTCGTGCACTGAGCTGAGTTTCTCCAGACTCAGGTTTGAGTTAGGAGGAGAACGGAGCACTTATGGGTTGCACCCGTGTGCCGTGATGTTGATCCATAAACTAAACTAAAACATAAAACATTATTTGTGGGTATACTTACGTTATAAAACGAATTTCAGAAGAGCGAGAAGTACAGAACCATAAAGTATGGAGGAGAAAACAATATCAAGTAATCGGTTCTTGTATTAACGCGAACATGAAATAATCTTAATTCCCCACCTGGAAACCCAAAAATTCCCCCCTTATGGGGTGGGAGGGGTGGGGTGAGGGGAGAGAGAGAATTTCCCCACCGGTTGAGAACCACTGTACTAGATGTCTCGCCAACGCCAAACTTTATGCCCAGAATGACAAACAGGCAGATAGACGGGTAGGCAGGCAGGCGGGCAGACAGACGGACGGGCGGACGTACGGACGGACGGAGAGAGACAAACAGGAATGGATGAAACAAATCCCAGAATATGCTAACACAAAGCAACAATAAGGCAAAAATAACAGAAAACACTGACAACAGACCGCTGACACTATCATAATCATACCCCAGACTCCCATTAGCCCAGCTGGAGAGGACAGGCGGCAATATACCGGATTCAATAAGCAAACAAAAGACAGTATAATATCCTAATCCCTCAACTGGACCGCTTAGTCGTAGCAATATTTCTAAGAGTTATCCCTGGATAAGACATACCTTATAGATCCCTTATTTTATCCCATTATACATCCCTTATTATCCCTGGATAAGACATGCCGGGGCCCATAAGGTAAGCAAAGAATAGCAACACTGTAGACTACCACGCATGTCGTAAGAGGCGACTAAGGAGGCTTGATGGTTCCGTCGCCCTGCTACTGAGTGAGTGCGTGCCGCGACACTGTGAGCTGTGAGTTTCGTGTGAAATGCTTTTGAATCTGCACGAGGATTTTTGGAACGTGACTGCATGTTCGGAGCGATGGCGGATGGCTATGTCCCAGAGTTGACCAGTTTTTGCCTTATGCAGAAATGCGTGGCTGCAGGGCTTCTGGTTGACTGCCACTGTCATCGACGATGAACTGTATTTTCGTAGACTGTGTGGGTGAACATCTAAGAAACATCCAGATGGGAAAATGACTGCCGATTCCGTCAGAGATGAACTGGGTGTTCCGTTGGGGCCTATTGTGTTGACATTCTGGCAGCGGCATTATACACAGTGGGTCTGTGCGGGCTGTTGTTTGTCGAGACTCCTATCTTTTCCACTTTTCACATTGGGCAGTGTGGAGCATTTTGTGCGATATTCACTGGCACAGGAACGGAGTATAATGGGGACGACCCGTTGCTGTGAGGTTGGATCTACGACTAACTAACTAAGACATACCTCGATCCGGTAGAGTTTTATAATCAACACAAACGATCAATGTAGATTATGTTGAATCCTTGGACTCCAGCTTGTGGACAGGTCGGACAGGTTAGTTTTCTTTGTAAAGGGTCATCTTTGTTGCACACGGATATCCCCATGAAAGACAGTCTCCCTCCGCATATCACAGCAGGAGAGTCCTATCACCGTGCACGAATTCGGTAGCAGCAGCGAGGATTTCCATGTGGGTATAATACTAATAGAGCCATATATTTGTTCTTTTATGGGTGGAGATTTACAGTTTGGAATGTAGCCCAAAGTCGGGCGTATGCAAATACTCTATTCCTTTTCAACTACAGGTGAATTGTTAAATTGCGCGAGGCTCATTCTAGTATTTCGTCCTCATCGGTGTAGGTTAGGACTCCGTGTCTGTAAGCCACTTCACGGAACTTGATAATCCCCAGAGAAAATGATGACACACTGGGAAGTGGTGGGTTCTAGTATTGGTAGAGATTCTCATTTGAACTCTGAAACTATCAAATATCAACTTGACAAAAAGAACTTTTGAGCGGCAGAAAGACGATCCAGATGCGTCAAACAAACTGATTCCCTTGAGGCAACAATTAGAATATACTCTAATTATCCCCGGCGGAACCTTTTAGACCAGTGGTTCTCAACCTGAGGGAATCCCCCCCCCCCGGGGGGGGGGAATCTTAGCGTTTCCATGGGGGCCGGGGGGGGGGGGGTTAGATTATTTCAAGATCGCATTAATACAAGAACCGATTACTTGATATTGTTTTTCCATCCATACTTTGCAATTCTGTACTTCTGAAATTCCTTTCATAATGTAAGTAGATTCGCAAATCACGTTTTATGTAGACGTCTAGACTTGTTCTAGTATGTGTTATTAAATTTATCTTCCATTTTTACTATACTGTGTAGGGCAGGGAGGAATTAATAGGGAGGAAATACGAAAGGGGGGGGGGGGATGACACTCTGAACATATGGTGAAAGGGTGAGTGAGTGGGTGAGTGGCACCTTGCAGTCTTGACAGACCAAAGTGTGTGAGTTGGAATGTGGCCAAGATTCCATCACAATGCCTGGGCAGAGCTTCAGAGAAACATGTGGTGCCCAAACGACATGTCCCCTCTCTCGGCCTTGTCTTGTGTATTCCAGAGGAATGGGTAACCAATACGTCTGGCACAAGGTAGGCTGCAGACGCTGGCGGCTCAGCGTCAAAACCTACGAGAAAGGGTAGATAAGGCAAAAAAGGTTGAACACTACTGGTTTAGACTCCCCCTTCAATACCTCAGCACTGAACGTATGCTCCAGATACTCCTTCCAGTCTTCTTCATACAACTGAATTTCAACGAAGACAATACAAATGTGGACTTACAGCTTCAGCAATTGTACCCGTTGGATTTTCGCAACGTAAAGTAAACGTTAAAAAAGATCAGTCCATGCTATGAGACGTATCGGGTCTATTCTGTTAGTCTTATATTAATACAACCAAAAATTAGGAAACTGAAATATTTTGGGCATGTAAATAGACATGAAAGCCTGGAAGAGATAACTATGGAGGGAAGTGTAGCAAGGAAGCGGAGACGAGAAAGACAAAGATGTAGATGAATTTATGGTGTGAAAGATAATCTATACATGACCGCAATAGATTAAGACACTCGGCTTAAGTTAGATATAAATGATGAACTTATGAGGGCAAACCTATTCCAGTCATGGACGCAGGCTCACAACATGTGATGGCCCTAACACTCGAATACCCCCACAGCAGGTTTATGCTACGGGGCTTTATTATGATAGCAAAGTTCTTCACAGAACAAGTCACTGGATGATGATGATGATGATGATGATGATGACGATTACAATGGCATGGCAGTGTCTGTTACCACGTCACATTGTGGACGTTCATGTATTCATACCCTTCGCGCAAGCATGAACTTGTGCCATGCTTTTCACACCCCACATCAGAATTGTTATTCTTATTTTGCAGGCTGTGTATCCTTCTATGTCTGAACTATGGAGGTCAGCGTGGCACTATGGATAAGAGCGACCGTTCTTAAACTTCCGGTGTGTTGATGGCAAGGTAGCGGGTTCAACCCTACACCGCTCAGTTGGACTAAAATGTTGACTTCTCGTCTTTGACTTGGGGACATAAATTACAAGTGCCTTAGAAGTCTGGGTGAGTTCGCCTAATGGCGAGGGACACTGGAAATAGGGAAAGCTAATCCACACACAAAAATCAGTCCAGTGGACTGGAAGTAGTAGCACGTGTATGGACTACGCTTGAGCCCAAAGCGAACAAATGAAAACCATCTGCCCTATATATTTGCTGAAGAAGATAGAACACCTGTGTATGTGCCCAGAGTGGAATGTCACCGGGTCCGTTTAAAACCATCTGAATAAACATCATTTGTTGTTGGTATTTGTATTTTGTACTTATTACGTTAACTAACTGGCGTACACACGTCTTTGAGATTTTCATACAGCAGATACAATGACAGCAAAAGCTCAGGAAAGATCGCATCCAACGGAAACCCAGCTGTATTCACAAAGTACGCCAGATAGACGATAGGAGGATAGCATCTATTGGCCATGGCCAAAGTGGGCCATGATACAAGTGAGCCATGATACCAGTGGGGCATGATAAAAGTGGGCCATGACAAAAGTGGGCCATGATACAGGTGGGCCATGACAAAAGCGGGCCATGACAAAAGTGGGCCATGATACAAGTAAGCCATGATCAAAGTGATGTCATTATTATAAAGTGGCCGAAGCAAACAACCTTACATTGGAGGTAAATTATACGACGTTTAGTCGACGGATCAACATCATGGCACACAGGTGTAACCCCGTAAGTGCTCCATTCTACTCCTAACTCAAGCCTGAGTCCGGAGAATTTCAGCTCAGTGCACGAACTCTGTAGCAGCGGCGAGGATCCTGAAATACTTTGGGTAGATTTTTAACTCGAAATTTTGCTCGGGCAGTGCCGTTAGGCTACTATTTTTCGATTTAAAACTGCCAAGGGATTTTTTACGTGCGCAACAATACACACGAGAGTCCGATCTCACTACCCAGAGACCAAGGGAAATTTTGTTACTAGAAGTACATGTGAAAAAATCCCGGCCTTCACTGGGGCTTGAACCCGGGACCTCGAGCACTCGAGAGGGACACCATTCGAACCCGGTGTGTCGGTATCGTGAAACTGCGTTCATTACTCCGTAGCTTAACTATAGTATTTCCAGAAATGAATGCCTTCATTCACGATCAATTATTTTGAAAACTGTCTGTTGCATCGTTGTGAAATTTTTCCTGCCGTCTTATATTTACCCCCAGCCAATGAATATGTCTTTGATAGGTCCAAAAGCAACTTAAATCATGAAAAGCGGCGACATTTCTTTGATGTTTTGATGAAAAACTAGTGATTTCTCGCCAACAAACTTGTTTTACAGTAATGCCAATGCCCCCGCCAGTTCGGCTGACAAACACAAGGCGTATCCAGATTCGCATGGGAGTGGGTGCAATGTCTACTCTGCTGAGACGGAACATGATTACCTGTTTTGCACGACGAATATAGCTGTGAATGTCTCTGCAGTGGGCTTCCCTCTTAACGGTCAAGATGTTGGTCCTCTTTTCATTGAAGTTTATAGAATTATTCGTATGTTTGTGTGTTGTCCACTCATTTGACAACGTGTTTCTTCTCACGTTTCTTGTTATGCCACAATATGTCAGTTCCCACCGCAATATTACTCTTCGGTTGGTATTCCATGCGTCTAGAGATTTTTTTTTTTCTCAATGGCAGTTGTTTGTCACCGTTGAGGGCTCACGGAATTGAAAATTCATCACTGTGGAATACAAACTGTTGCCATTAACAAGTTGTATTGTTTATGCCGATTCTGTAATGTTTAGGGCCTGCAATTCTTCTGAATATTTGTAGCAAAATATCCCAGTTGGTGTGCACGTGGATTAAGGTCTGTGATCTGCTCAGACCTTAGTCTGTGTCAGACGATTCCAGTAGGTTGATGACTGCTCTCGGTTGCATAAAATTCAATCCATCCTTTCTCCAAGAGTCCTCTTCGTCTTTCAACACATGGTCCTCACATTTTTTCCAGTAACTTTTATCAATATTTAATAGCGCAGACTGGATTAGTGTCTTGACGTCAGACAATTTGAATATAGTATTGTCAGCTGGCACCTGTCCTTTAATTTTAGCCCACACAAGTTCTATAGGGTTAAAATGAGAGTGGTGCGACGGAAGTCTCAAGCACCCATGACGATGCTCTTCTATCAACTTGTTGATTTGATATTTCTTGCTTTTTGGCGTGTTTTACAAGGGACAACAATTCTAGCTAGAAATACGTTTCTGGAAATGGCATTTTTTCCATTCGGAGCCATATCTTTATTGCTCCCTTTGTGCTCGATGCTGTAGGTATTTTGTCTTCTTGGGCAACAACATGATATCATGCATTGTCCATAATTGGACACGACGGTCTATCTAGGGATGGAAGCACAGTATCCTCGAGCCAATCTATAAATACATTACCATTCATCTTATTATGATAATCCCTATTGTCTGTATGCTTTGATACGAACACAAGCCCAGCATTCTGTTGTAAGCCATAATGCGTATTACCAGCATGGGCCATGACCAAAAGCTGTCGTATACTACTGGGCACATATCGCTTTATCTGTCCATCCAATGATTGCCATTCCTTATCACTTGTGTGGTGCGCATTGATCCACATTTCATCCAAACACACTATGCCATAATTTTCTTTGCGCATTTCCCTTATTTCACGAGGTATCTGCTTCTCATGGCTCCTAAATGCGGTTGCTCGCAAAGAATATTTCTACCGCCCTTGTACTTTCTAAAAGTGAAGATAATGTCCTTATAATTTTCCACAAAGTTGTTTTGGATAGCTCTATGTTATTGTTCTTTCCCAACCACTGTTTCTTTGGCATTCAGCATTTTTATAATGCTGGATAATCCTGGATATGAAATCCAAAATTTTTATTATTTTAGGAGTCTCCGTGGCGAAGTGGTCAAGCCTTTTGACTCGAGCTACAAAGGTTGTGGGTTTGATTCCGGGCCGCATCCTTCGGTTCACGAGCTAAATTTTTCGGAGACTTCTGTGGGTCGTTACTAGAGCTGCAGAGTTCATGCTTTGTGCGATGCTTTCCGTGCTGCGGAAAGAGACAGCCATATGGGATAGAACCAGGTGCAATGAAGTCGACCCTGTCGACTTTTAAGTGACTTTTTAAAGCATTTTTTATAATAGCTCGCCTTATGACATCTTTGTCAAAGCTATCTACAATAACCTTCCTACCTACCGTTTGGTTTTTGCGTGGTGGTTTAATTCCAGATTCTTGCACCCATAGACGAAATGACCGCTTACTCAAACCCAATGCATGTACTGTTCTTTTTTTTCGGAATTTGTAATAGTATAAAACAGTTTCCTGCGATCAACTTCTTGACAAAAATATGTGTACAACTTCATAGCGATGCTTTAAAGTGTATACACAATTTCGCATTCAATCCCATTGAAAAATATTCACACATTTCAATGTTAGCGATAAGTGGTAAGATTTAAAAAAAATAAAAACATATTAATCAGGTTTCATGAAATAACCCACATTTTGAGACACCTCTGAACAGTCCCAGTTTAAACAACGCGGGGTTCTTGGCATAAGGCCAATCCCATGAAACACGTAAATATATTCAACATTGAACGTTGATTGTCTGGCTACGCTGTAATACATTTAAAATTATGAACTTCATCTCGGACCCGTAAATTATATACCGCATATAAACAAACTTTGAAATCTGCTGTAAAATCTCTAGAACAAAAAATTTTTTGTTGGGTGGACATAATGATAAGGTTACATGCTAAATCTCATCATTTTCCTTCAGTTGGTTAGTGAGATATGGAATTTTATATTGGGGCCGACAAAAGTAAACGCACTATAATTTTGCTAATACTAATAATAATTACTACTAATTACTACTGCTATTACGCGCATTGCACATGAAACGTAAATATTGTATTAACTGTATATACTGTTGGCTAGTAGGGTTATGTGATCTCGACAAGGGTGTTGAAATCAGGCGGAAGTTTCGACTATTAACTGAGTTGTAAAACGGGCACTTGACCTGGCTTTGAACCTTATGGGAAAGAAAGAAACGGCAACTAAGAAGGAAACCAATTACGCGCCCTCCCATAAATCTGCCAGTACGTAGCACAACACACCATACAACGATACACGCCTAGGGAAATATCTCTCCCATTTAGACCCCACTTGCGTGCTAAGTTTAAAGCCGAACATTTCTATTTTCCATGTTAATTTTTAGACAAATGTTTTCATGATCCTGTGTTGTAATTCCACTTTAACGGTTGAGTTTATATGTGCTCTAGGTGTGAGAGTACTTTGGGTATGAACGAATTTCTATTGACAGATTGTAGTATGCATGAGAGCAGATAATCACATCATAATGATCATTATTATCAAGTAATGTGTAAATAATTGCACCGTGCCATGAATGTAATAACAACAACAATAATAATAATGTGTAAACAAATTAGCGTATTTGTTGTATTCGCAAATGTAAAGGAAAATACGCAATGTACCTTGTAAATACACACTGTTTCGTTTCGAATAAAAGTTTAAAATATACACAAGTAAATACACAGACAAGGCGACCAAATAAAATAAAGAGTCACAGCTCTTTGGTAAATCAGTGCTGGGAAAGGGGGGGGGGGGCGTGCAAGAGGGGCGTAGAGAACGTTATATACAAGTATACAATATCTGGGGCTGAACAAGCCTCATCAAAATGTGAACAAGAAGATTTTTTGGGGAACTACTTGTGAAGGAGAGGCGGAGATGTAGGGTAGAGAACTAGTCACCAAACATCATTATACCGTGACCTGGAATGTGTGGCAGACTAACACCGCACACCAACACACAGGCAGTATCTGCAATGGGACAACTTTTTAATATATAACACGCAGAACCTGTGCTTTTGTATGATGTGAAATGCGAACAATGAGCAGACAAGCTAACAACATCCAATGGCAGTGGCAATATGGTTTCTGAGGAAAATGCAAAGACTACCATGGGTAGATAGAAAAACCAATGAGCAAGTCCTGCAAGAGCCAAAGGAAAGCCGTGAACTGATAAGAGAGATTAGACACTGACAATCACAATTTTTGTGGCACGTCCTGAGAAGAAATAAACTGGAGAACTTGGTGACAACTGGCAAGATTGAGAGGAAAAGAACAGAGAGAGAGAGAGAGAGAGAGAGAGAGAGAGAGAGAGAGAGAGAGAGAGAGAGAGAGAGAGAGAGAGAGAGAGAGAGAGAGATAAATATCTAGATGGCATAGCCACGGGACATAATCGAGACAAAAACACAGCCTTTCCACAATTCTGGAGATGGCGAAACATGACCACCACACCTTATCGGCATGGCTCATGATGATGATGAGCACATTAAACACATGTATTACTCTAATAGTTCTACATGTAACTAATGGATTAATTGGTTGCATATCTTTTACAGGACGTAGCAAACAACTCCAGCATTGTTTTGGCTGTTTGTGAGTCCTGGGCAAGTTTGCGTTCAGTAGTTTGCCATTGCTCTCTGAACGACCGGCACTCATAAAATTGTATGGAAACCAACCTAAGACGGTCTGCTTACAAATCGCCTGCAGCTGAGTTTCAACCGCGGTATGCGGGGTTACGAATTGCATGTGTAACCCCTTTGCTGCAGAGCGGGCAACTAATGGGTGATGTGATCATATTGTTCCTGCCTTCCGGCGTTGGTGACCCACTGTTCCCACAGCTTCGCTCGCGCCAGTCTTCTTATCATGTATGCCGTGGGGGTATTGGTTGTTATCTATCTTCATTGCCTTATATTTCCTGTCTCCTGTACGTTTCCGATATACACATCACTCCGTGCCACATCGAGCTATCTGATTTCAGTTATCGAAATCTTCCGCTATATCTCTTTGTCTCCAAGTTCGCCACTTTAACAATGCACTCCAGTGTGTCCTTATCACACACAAAAGTAAATGAGAATTTCGTACTTTTGATACTAATAACCAGTTCTCTTCCTTAGTAGGTTGCCTTTAAGACATCTCCATTACACCCCCCCCCCCCCAATAAAAAAAAAAACATTGGGTTATCTGTAGAATACTTGGATAGAGATCCGGTAAAATGGAATAACGTATATGGATAACAAAGCACTTCTCAACAATCGCTCAACACCCCAGGGAAGCAGCGAAATGCAGTAGCTAGCATGCGCGTCTGTCCTTGTTTTGATCACGCGTTCGAATCCCCATTTAGACGGGTTGTTTTTAATTAATGACCAGATCTTCCAGATCAACGCAATCTAAACTGAGTACCAGGAAATGTCTGGGAAAGTAAAGGTGTCCGGCGTGGTACTTACATCACAGACTGCCTATAACAACCTGGGGCTTGCACCAAATGACCCTTACGTCTCAATCAATCAATCAATCTAGAGGTGTGCAAAAATCCTTTATCTTAACATCCCAGACTTTCTATAAATCCCCCTGTTACCCTCTCCCAGCAATCGGGGAACACTGGAACAAGCCCCATAGCAAGAGCCTGCTGTGAATGTGAAGTGTTAGGACCTTCACATGTTCTTCTTAGGTTTGTGTTCACGGAGGAACATGTGACCAGTCTTTCCCTATGGTAGCGAACAGCGAGTGCAGACAGTGAACCATCCTCGGTCAACGCCTCTGCCTTGTCAATATAACCTCCTAACAATAACATCTCCGAGCCCACTAAGTTGCAAATACTTAACATAAAAAGGTTAATGACGGTCCTAAATCATATATTACCACAAAGACATGACGTGTCAGGACATGACATATCCTAGGTCGCAGCATAATTGGGTGTGGTGCTCAGTTCCCTCACTCGCGACCATTTTCTTCCTATACATTTCCCTCGACGCTATTAAAGTCACCCGGTACCAATTTTACGAGGCTGGGACGACCCCAGAACCGTACTAGTCAGGAAAATTAATCCGACCACCGCTGGGGATTGAACCTATCTTGGTAAGCAAGTGCACGCCACTCTGCCACCAAGCCTTTTCACATGACATATAAACACCGGATACGGCAATGTCTCAAGCGGGTAAGTGTAACCGATTCAAAACCCATTAACAATACAACTTTGAAGGTTCATCTCCAAACATAGTCCGCGGCGACCTCTGAGACAATAGCTGACATTCAACTCTATACAGGTCAAAGGCTCGACTTTCAACACTACAATGTACACTGTCGTTATACTAGCTAATCATTATGTCACACGGGTACGATAACTAAGTACGGATACCTGTGTCACGACCTACATCAGCGATTAAAACACACACAAAAAATCTCAGAACCCCGTTAGTTAACGATCGATTGTATAACACGGATATGATAATAGAATACGGATACCCGTGTCACTCATAACCTAGTTCAGTGATTCTCAAAAATTTCTGGTCTCAATACCCCATTAGCTGACGATTATGTAACAGGGATATGATAACAGAATGCGGATATCTGCGCACAACCTAGATCTGCGATTCTCACACATTTTTGGCGCCAAGACCCCATTTGCGAACACGGTTGTGATAAATGAATACGGAAAACTCTCACAACCAAGATCATCAATTCTCAAACATTTTTCGTCCTACCATCCCGTTATTACCGACGATTCATTTCGTTTAAGCGAGTTGCACAATAGTAATAATAATAATAATAATAATATTATTATTATTATTATAACCACTACCACAACAATGCAATCTGAAGAACAGATAATATTTTTGTTGGTAACGCATGAGATGACGAAATCACATGCCAGTAACTTTGTGATCTTAATCCAGCGACAGAAGACTTTTCTGCACCCCAGCTGGCGATGAACGACCTAGTGCACAGAATCCCATGACATCTTCAGGTCCTGTGCAGTATCATTAAGTTTAATGCGTCTATCATCCTGAATCAGCTCAACAACGCAGATAACGTCGAGGATTTTCTTTGGCGGCTTGGTCGATGGTTGTCTGTGTTCCCTACCTACCGTTACAGAACCTGTGAAGCTGATACAACAAATATCATATCCACAGACCTGTAACTATGGCGATTAATTTCACTTGGTGTTGTGCCCTTGAGGAGCGGCTGGCCGAGTGGCTAGAACGCCGGGTTCTCATTCAGGAGACCCGAGTTCAAATTATCGGTAAGGTGTGGATTTTATTTCTTTCTGCCGGGGGTAAAAAGAAACCCCTAACCTGCACAGTTCACCTGGACACTGAATAAGTAATTAGAAAGTGGAATAGAGACCCTGGAGATGTGGATCTACAGAAGAACGTGTCCTATTTCATGGACACAAAAACGATCAAATACAGCGGTTCTAGAACTGTGAATGAAAAGTGGTGATGAAAGAAATAAAAAGAGGCAAGTGAAATATTTCGACTACGTTAAAAGACATAACACACATAAAAACCATACTGGTGGGTAAGATTGAAGGCAAGCGAGCAAGAGGTAGACAACGATACAAGTGGGGAGAAAACACCAAGAGATGGACGAATATCAGCCTGACAGAATGCAGTCAGGGCGAGAGACAGACGTGTTGGAGATCCACTGAAGTCAACCTTCATTGTGGAGACGATACCTGGTTAATTGACTGAAGCAAGGTGTGAGACGGCAAACTAAAAAGAGAATGACGACTCTGACAGCACGGAGAAGAAGCAGGACGACCTTGACAGCACAGAGAAGACAAAAGGACAGGACTTTGCGAGTTTTGAAAACTCAACAAACCACAGACACACAGGCTGGTACTGACACCTTCCTCGTGTGTGGACGAACACCTGAACTAGCCAAGAGGAGACAACAAGCAAACACAGACAAGACAGGGAACAGGGTAACGTTCTCCTTTAGTATGGTTTAACTATGACCACACCTGGTCCGTTTCAAAGCATGATTGAACACCCCCCACCACCCCTCTTTTTTTTTGAAAACCCAGTTTAATATACAAGAATGGAAATAGAAGATCAGCATGGCCGAATGGATCAGTTCGCCCGTACTTAAAGTTCCGGTGTGCTGATGGCGAGGTTGCGGCTTCAACCCCAGCACGGGTCAGTTGAATTAAAATGCCGACTTCTCATCCTTGACTTGGCGACGTAAATTACAAGTAACTCATAAGTCGGAGTGGGTTCGCATGATGGTGAGATACACTGGTAATAGGGAAAGCAAGCCCACAAGCAAACATCAGTCCATCGTGGACTACGCTTGAGTCCAAAGCAAGCAAAAGAAGAAAAAAAAAAAAGGAAAATAGACTGTAAAGCCATTGGCAACAGCAAAATTATGAAATACACAACCGTTAAACCAGCACAGTAGATAGTGGTGATAGTAATACTACATTGAAAAAACGAAACATTTACCCAAAACAAGGAGAATGTAAGCTTCAAAAGAGTTGTGGCTTATGCAACAGCCTACCTAGCCGATTATCCTGGGTTTAAATCCCACTGGAGGAAAGATATGTTCACCGCGCGGTTTGTGTGTAGGATCAGCTTCATAACATGAGGACAAGAATATATTCTCAGAGGAAAAGTGAAATACATGTTGGCTCTTACCACATCGCCCATCTAGTCTAGAAAACGTGGTTCTAGCACTATGCACAAAGTAAATGTGTGGGGGATGAGTGGTCTCGAGGTATGGTGGCCGCTTCAAGTGCTGGAGGTCCCGGGTTCAGGCCCCGATGAAGGCCGGGATGTTTTCATGTTGACTTCTAGTAACAAAATTTCCCCTGGTCTCTGGGTAGTGAGATCGGACGCCCGTGTGTATTGTTGCGCACGTAAAAAATCCCTTGGCAGTTGGAAATCGAAAAAGAGTAGCCTAACGCCGCTGCCCGAGAAAAATTTCGATTTAAAAATCTACCCAAAGTACTTCAGGATCCTCGTCGGCGCTGATTCTCCGGACTCAGGCTTGAGTTAGGAGTAGAACGGAGCACCTGTGGATTACACCCGTGTGCCGTGATGTTGATCCGTTGACTAAACTAAACTAAATGTGTGTATGTGTGTGTGTGCGCGCGCGCGGTGAGGGAGCTAGAAAACAAGAGATAGAGAGAAAGAAAGAAAGAAAGAAAGACGAAAGAAAGAAAGAAGAAAGAAAGAAAGGTGAGAGAGAGAGAGAGAGAGAGAGAGAGAGAGAGAGAGAGAGAGAGAGAGAGAGAGAGAGAGAGAGAGCGACGATCACTCGTTATTTTAAACAGGTTAAAATTGGGTATTGATTACATAAAAGACTGTACAATCACATGGAATGACACTATCTAGTGCCCCACGTCAGGCACTGGAATGTCAAATATTCCACACCACTTGACGGCAAAAGTGGATGATGATGATGATGATGATGATGATGATGATGATGATGATGATGATGATGTTAATGATGCAGAATTGGGTAGGCAGACTAAATTCTAAAGAGACAGAGTAGGTAATGTTTGCTGCAGACTAAAACATTATGTATCCACACAACAAGGTAAGTCTTCTGCTAGAGACTAAATTCTAAAGAGACAGAGTAGGTAATGTTTGCTGCAGACTAAAACATTATGTATCCACACAACAAGATAAGTCGTCTGCTAGAGACTAAATTCTAAAGAGACAGAGTAGGTAATGTTTGCTGCAGACTAAAACATTATGTATCCACACAACAAGATAAGTCGTCTGCTAGAGACTAAATTCTAAAGAGACAGATTAGGTCATGTTTGCTGCAGACTAAAACATTATGTATCCACACAACAAGATAAGTCGTCTGCTAGAGACTAAATTCTAAAGAGACAGATTAGGTAATGTTTGCTGCAGACTAAAACATTATGTATCCACACAACAAGGTAAGTCGTCTGCTAGAGACTAAATTCTAAAGAGACAGAGTAGGTAATGTTTGCTGCAGACTAAAACATTATGTATCCACACAACAAGGTAAGTCTTCTGCTAGAGACTAAATTCTAAAGAGACAGAGTAGGTAATGTTTGCTGCAGACTAAAACATTATGTATCCACACAACAAGGTAAGTCTTCTGCTAGAGACTAAATTCTAAAGAGACAGATTAGGTAATGTTTGCTGCAGACTAAAACATTATGTATCCACACAACAAGGTAAGTCGTCTGCTAGAGACTAAATTCTAAAGAGACAGAGTAGGTAATGTTTGCTGCAGACTAAAACATTATGTATCCACACAACAAGGTAAGTCTTCTGCTAGAGACTAAATTCTAAAGAGACAGAGTAGGTAATGTTTGCTGCAGACTAAAACATTATGTATCCACACAACAAGATAAGTCGTCTGCTAGAGACTAAATTCTAAAGAGACAGAGTAGGTAATGTTTGCTGCAGACTAAAACATTATGTATCCACACAACAAGATAAGTCGTCTGCTAGAGACTAAATTCTAAAGAGACAGAGTAGGTAATGTTTGCTGCAGACTAAAACATTATGTATCCACACAACAAGGTAAGTCGTCTGCTAGAGACTAAATTCTAAAGAGACAGATTAGGTAATGTTTGCTGCAGACTAAAACATTATGTATCCACACAACAAGGTAAGTCGTCTGCTAGAGACTAAATTCTAAAGAGACAGAGTAGGTAATGTTTGCTGCAGACTAAAACATTATGTATCCACACAACAAGGTAAGTCTTCTGCTAGAGACTAAATTCTAAAGAGACAGAGTAGGTAATGTTTGCTGCAGACTAAAACATTATGTATCCACACAACAAGATAAGTCGTCTGCTAGAGACTAAATTCTAAAGAGACAGAGTAGGTAATGTTTGCTGCAGACTAAAACATTATGTATCCACACAACAAGGTAAGTCGTCTGCTAGAGACTAAATTCTAAAGAGACAGACTAGGTAATGTTTGCTGCAGACTAAAACATTATGTATCCACACAACAAGATAAGTCGTCTGCTAGAGACTAAATTCTAAAGAGACAGAGTAGGTAATGTTTGCTGCAGACTAAAACATTATGTATCCACACAACAAGATAAGTCGTCTGCTAGAGACTAAATTCTAAAGAGACAGAGTAGGTAATGTTTGCTGCAGACTAAAACATTATGTATCCACACAACAAGATAAGTCGTCTGCTAGAGACTAAATTCTAAAGAGACAGAGTAGGTAATGTTTGCTGCAGACTAAAACATTATGTATCCACACAACAAGGTAAGTCGTCTGCTAGAGACTAAATTCTAAAGAGACAGAGTAGGTAATGTTTGCTGCAGACTAAAACATTATGTATCCACACAACAAGATAAGTCGTCTGCTAGAGACTAAATTCTAAAGAGACAGAGTAGGTAATGTTTGCTGCAGACTAAAACATTATGTATCCACACAACAAGGTAAGTCGTCTGCTAGAGACTAAATTCTAAAGAGACAGACTAGGTAATGTTTGCTGCAGACTAAAACATTATGTATCCACACAACAAGATAAGTCGTCTGCTAGAGACTAAATTCTAAAGAGACAGAGTAGGTAATGTTTGCTGCAGACTAAAACATTATGTATCCACACAACAAGTTAAGTCGTCTGCTTGAGACTAAATTCTAAAGAGACAGAGTAGGTAATGTTTGCTGCAGACTAAAACATTATGTATCCACACAACAAGATAAGTCGTCTGCTAGAGACTAAATTCTAAAGAGACAGAGTAGGTAATGTTTGCTGCAGACTAAAACATGTATCCACACAACAAGATAAGTCGTCTGCTAGAGACTAAATTCTAAAGAGACAGAGTAGGTAATGTTTGCTGCAGACTAAAGCATTATGTATCTATACAACAAGATAAGTCGTCTGCTAGAGACTAAATTCTAAAGAGACAGAGTAGGTAATGTTTGCTGCAGACTAAAACATTATGTATCCACACAACAAGATAAGTCGTCTGCTAGAGACTAAATTCTAAAGAGACAGAGTAGGTAATGTTTGCTGCAGGCTAAAACATTATGTATCCACACAACAAGGTAAGTCGTCTGCTAGAGACTAAATTCTAAAGAGACAGAGTAGGTAATGTTTGCTGCAGACTAAAACATTATGTATCCACACAACAAGATAAGTCGTCTGCTAGAGACTAAACACAGATATCCAACAAGACCAATAGAAAACAAGATTTAAAACATAAGATACATAGGGATTCTGCAGAGATTAAAGAGATAAAATGCAAATTCAACCAGATTAAAATCACACAAGAATAAGCAAATCTTTCCCAACAGTCAATAGGAAACTTTACCACAGACTCAATGAGACCAATACAATACATGACTAATTAACTAAGATAGGTTGTGGTTCTGCACAGATTAAATAAGTGTTCAACAAAGATCAATGATTAACAAGCGAGATGAAACAAAAACAATGAAGAAGCTAAGCCTAAAACTCTACCCTGTTTATGACTCATGCTCAGTTTTGCATAGCAAACGTTTATCCTGAAGAAACTGTAGTGTAGCGAAGTCCTCAAGATTGATTCACATGATAAAACCCCCATAAGCTACAAACAGAGGGTTTTCGAGCATATGGACACTCAACAATTGTTCCGTAATACATGTATGTTCCTGTATAAGATCTTTAGCCTCATCATCATCGTGTGCCATGCTGATAAGTGTGTGCGGTTATGTTTCACTATCTCACGATTGGTCTATACAAATATGGATAAAGCACCTTATGCCCAATGCTCCTAAAGCACTTGAAAGGGTCTGTTACTTTAATTATTTACAATGTATGATGACAGGTTATACACACAAAGTCGTTGATATGAAAAAGAATTGTATTTGCAAAACACACAGGACAGAATACACAGCATCGGAAAGTAACAGCTGGTTTCCTACATTCCACAACAGACGCTATCTAATTGTTCACCATAATATTGTCACATGTTACGCAACAAATATTGTCCTTTGCCCAAACAAGCTGTAATGCTGTCTAATTGTCCAGAACAATTAACAGTTGCTGTCCCAGGTTCTACAACAGCTGCAATTCCTAGGGTATACCCTAGGTATCAAAACACATTCTGAAGCTCAGCATGGCCGAATGGATAAGAACATGTGGTCTTAAACAAAGGTGTGCTGATGCCGAGGTTAGGGGTTCAACCTCAACACCGGTCAGCTGGACTAAAATGCTGACCTATTGTCCTTGACTTTGGGACGTAAACTACAAGTACCTCTGAAGTCAGAGTGGGTTCACCTGATGGTGAGGGACACTGTTAATAGGGAAAGCTAATCCACATGCAAAATTAAGTCCAGCACTACTAAAAAGTAGTGTTATGGACTTCGCTTGAGTTCAAAGCTAACAAGCACACACACAAAAATAAACACATTCTATGTTTTACAACAGCTGCAATGCTGCCCTAGGTATCAAAACACATGCAATGCTGTCCTGTATTACAACAGTTGCAATGTGTTTTCAACAATGGTTGCAAAGCTGTCCCATGTTGCACAACAATTATTGTCCTATGATCACCAAAAGCTGCACTGCTGACCAACTTTCCACAACAAGTGCAATGCTGTCCTAAATTCCATGACAGTTGCTGTCTTGTGTTCTAAAACAGATGCAATGTCATCCTTTGCTTTAGAACAATTCTGTACTGGGATCCACAACAACTGCAATACTCATCCATGCCCCACAACAGCCTGCGCACCTGCCCTGTCCACAAAAATTGCTGTCCTATGCTCCACAACAGCTGCACTACTCAACCACGTTCCACAACAGCCTGCGCACTGTACTGACCACAATTGCTGTCCTATGCCCTACAACAGCTGAAATATTACTCTATGCCCCACAACTGCTGGAATGTTACTCCATGTCCCACAACAGCCCAAGCACTGTCCTGTCAACAGCCTTATGTTCTACAACAGCTGCTGTTCTATGTTCCACAACAGTTGCTGTCTTATATGACGCAGAGGGAACACAAAGCCAAGACGATGAGAAAAACAGACAGACTTACTTGAGTTTGCTTGCATAATCCAACTCCACGGCGCTCTTCTCCTTGAGGAAGTGAACATAACGCTCACAAAAGTCAATGCCTTTCTGTGTGTGGATGCCAATATTGTCCCACTGGTCCTACAAGAGCAACATTTTAAACATTATAGCCAAGTTAAAAAAAAGCTGCTAACTTTTGTTGAATTGTTAACTATCAGAAACGTCTTAACTCTTTTAGTCTAGATCTTTAAAAAGTCATAAAAGTCAAGAGGATCGACTGCATTGCACTGGGTTGTACTCCATATGGCTTGATCTCTTCCAGCAGGGTAACATGCCGAAAGCGTCGCACAAAGCTCAAACTCCGTAGCTCTAGTGACAACCCTCAGGCCTACAAGAAAAGGCCTTCCAAGAAAAATGCACTCGTGAAATGAAAGACGTACCCTGGAATCGAACCCACAACCTTGGCAGCATGAGGCAAACAGCTTGACCACTTCGCCACTGAGACTTCTACAGTAAGCCATGGCTGAGAGGTTACTGTGTCTGCTTTAAACTCAGAAGGTACAATTCGATCCCAGCATAGGGCTGGGAAAATGTTCCAAGAACATCTGATCTCTGCAGTAGTATGATCGGACACCTAGCCTTCTATGATAAGGGCAGAAAACGGAAGATCCCATGTGCAAGGCTCTGTATGTTAAAAATTCCACGTCATTGAGAATCACAAAGGGTAGGCCAGCAGATTACTGCCCTGGCAAAGTTGCTAGGAAAGAAATCCTACCCATGGGTCGACAGAGCCCGTGACCTTGAATGGAATCCTTCTAGACAAAGCCAACCTGACACAAATCATGCTGAGATCATACCCATTGACCTCTAAGGTGCAGAACTTTGTGTGAAGCCCTCCCCTTTAGAAGATGAACAAAGATGAATACTCCTTCAGTCCTTGACAGCTGCAGCTTTTGTGGCAAAAGATCATCTTCATTGCACTCTGAAACTACCATAGTTGTCCAGCTTCCTTCCACAGATTCCAATAGGAGAATCTCAACACAGTGCATGAACTCTGTAGTTGCTGTGAGGCCCCAATGTGTGTATAACAAAATCACATAGGCCACACATATTCTTTGTCAAGAGTAGGTTTTCTAGTTTGGAAATTTACCTTAGGTAGACAAACTATTTGGCCTTCACTGTTCAATTTCTAAATGCTGAATATTTATAACTTGTACAACACGCAAATGGGTCCGCCTAGTTTTCTGCTCTAATCTCAAAAGTCTAGGTGTCAAATTCACTACCCCAGACAGCAGTGATTAATATGTGGTTTACTTAAATAAGACGAGAGAGAGAGAGAGAGAGAGAGAGAGAGAGAGAGAGAGAGAGAGAGAGAGAGAGAGAGAGAGAGAGAGAGAGAGAGAGAGAGAGAGAGAGAGAGAGAGAGAGAGAGAGAGAGAGAGAGAGAGAGAGAGAGAGAGTGTATGTGTGTGTGCGCGCGCGCGCACGTGCCTACTAACCAATCTGCCTATACAATTACTGTATTAATCTGCTTACCTATAATTCATACATAACCTACTCTGTCCCCAACAGTTGTAACTCTGACCCTCTTGCTACTTTCTACTCAGCTGTTACTCTGACCCACTTGTCCCAGTTACATCTTCTATTCAGACAATTATTACTCTGAGCCACTTGTCCGAGTTATATCTTTAACTCTTTTCTATTCAGACAATTATTACTCTGAGCCACTTGTCCCAGTTACATCTTTAACTCTTATCTATTCAGATAATTATTACTCTAACCCACTTGTCCCAGTTACATCTTTAACTCTTATCTATTCAGATAATTATTACTCTGACCCATTTGTCCCAGTTACATCTTTAACTCTTATCTATTCAGATAATTATTACTCTAACCCACTTGCCCTAGTTACAGCTTTAACTCTTTATCTATTCAGACAATTAATACTCAAACCAACTTGTCCAAGTTACATCTTTACCTGTTATCTATTCAGACAATTATTACTCTAACCCACTTGTCCTAGTTACATCTTTAACTCTTATCTATTCAGACAATTATTACTCAAAACCACTTGTCCCAGTTACATCTTTAACTCTTATCTATTTAGACAATTACTATTCTGACCCACTTGTCACAGTTACATCTTTAACTCTTATCTATTCAGATAATTATTACTCTAACCCACTTGTCCCAGTTACATCTTTAACTCTTATCTATTCAGATAATTATTACTCTGACCCATTTGTTCCAGTTACATCTTTAACTCTTATCTATTCAGATAATTATTACTCTAACCCACTTGTCCCAGTTACATCTTTAACTCTGATCTATTCAGATAATTATTACTCTGACCCACTTATCCCAGTTACATCTTTAACTCTTATCTATTCAGACAATTATTACTCTAATCCATTTGTCCTAGTTACATATTTAACTCTTATTTATTCAAACAATTATTACTCTAACCCACTTGCCCTAGTTACATCTTTAACTCTTTATCTATTCAGACAATTATTACTCAAACCCACTTGTCCAAGTTACATCTTTACCTCTTATCTATTCAGACAATTATTACTCTAACTCACTTGTCCTAGTTACATCTTTAACTCTTATTTATTCAGACAATTATTACTCTAACCCACTTGTCCTAGCTACATTTTTAACTCTTATCTATTCAGACAATTATTACTCAAAACCACTTGTCCTAGTTACATCTTTAACTCCTATCTATTCAGACAATTATTACTCAAAACCACTTGTCCTAGTTACATCTTTAACTCCTATCTATTCAGACAATTATTACTCAAAACCACTTGTCCTATTTACATCTTTAACTCCTATCTATTCAGACAATTATTACTCAAAACCACGTCTCCTAGTTACATCTTTAACTCCTATCTATTCAGACAATTATTACTCTAACTCACGTGTCCTAGTTGCATCTTTAACTCTTATCTATTCAGACAATTATCACCCTGACCCAGTTGTCCCAGTTACTAGTTTAATTCTTTCTATTCCAGACAGCAAACTAGCAAGCACATTTGGGGAATCTGTAGAGATATGCTTTTATAGAATAACAAAAAGAACCCCATGGACACACACAAGAGCAATGAAGATTTCTTCAAAGAAGTTAACTCACAAAGACAACGGGTTACTCACATCAGAAAAAGATAGTCCACATTCTTTGGGCACATCATAAGAAAGGGAAAGCTAGAGTTGGTTGTGACAAAGGGAATGTTGCAAGGGAAGATAGACAGAGGGAGGCAAGACAAAAGATGATAGATAGTTTGGCATCATGGCATGAAAAACATCAGTATTAGAAGTTATTGGCAGTACACAAGAAATGATGAGTTTATCTCACATGACCCAGCCAATAAATACCCCACAAGACATGGACTATAAAAAGAAGATTCTAGACAGTTGTTACTCTGACCCAATTACTTCTTGAATTCTTGTTATTGCAGACTATTATAGCTTTCATTCCCTTTGAAAGAGATGATTGGTTACTTTAAAGTAGTAAATGCTTAAATGGTTTAAAAGGAGGTTTAAAGGCAACTTTATTGCACAGAGTTTTATACATAAGGATTGGTCGTTTTCTATGGAGCAGCCTGCTGAAAGCATCACAAAGCATGAACTAGGTAGCTTCAGCAACAACCCCCAGAAGTCTCTGAGAAAACTGCACTTGAACTGAATAATAAGAGTCCGGAAGTGAATCCAAGACCTTCAGTGTGCGAGGCAGGTGTTACCGTCACCACTTTGCAATGAGGACCACTTAAATGTTGAAGGTGAGACCAACTGTCTAATAAATGTATGGGATAGAAAGAGTTAATGTTGTGTCACATCTAATGAATTGACATTGTTCAACCAGAGATGTGTCTATAATCTCAGCTTAGTGTATCAAACAAATCATACAATTATTGTAAAGATGGAAAATTTTGATGAGTTACAGCTCCCTTTTTTTTTGGTTTTCATTTTTGTCCTAAGTTGGCAAGTTAAGCGAATTACTGTAATTAATTAGTACATTTCAGGTAATCAGTATGAGATACCACTTCTACACTAAAAGATAGCAAAGCCTGAACTCCAATTCTGGGAATGGCAAATAACAATGTGGTCCTCTTTGTAAACAATGGACAAGCAAGACCACCAAAAGATAGGCACTACAGAGAAATTGTATCCATCCATCCATCAAGTGCCATGCCGATAAGCATGGGCGGTCATGTTTTGCCATCTCACTCGATCACTAGACTCATGGATCAGCTCTGTCTTCCTGTCTCGCCCATGCCATGTGGCCAAGCCATCCAGATATTTACTTCTCTGTCTTTCCCTTGGTCTGTTCCCTTCGATCTTGCCAGTCGTCACCAAGTTCTCCAAGTCATTTCTTCTGATAACATGCAGAAAAAATGTAGACTGTCCACGTCTAATGACTCTAATCAGTTTATGATCTTCATTTGTTTCTTGAAGGACTTGTTCATTGGTTTTTCTGTCTGTCCATGGTATTCTTTGCATATTCCTCAGAAAACACATTTCCACAGCCATCAGATGTTTTTCAGCTTATCTGCTCATTGTCCAAGCTTCACTTCCATACAAAAGTATAGGTTCTATGTAGCACTTCAACACTTTTTCTCGTTTCAAGTGATATCCTTTTATTGGTCAGTATGTTTTTTTCTTCTTGCAAAAGGCTACCTTCGCCATGGCAATTCTTGTTCTAATCTATTCAAGGCATCTCCCATCAGATGTTATGACTGTTCCAAGATAGCTGTACCGATTAACTTGCTTAATAATACGCCCATTTACTCGTATATCACATTGTGGTATTTCCTTCTTCCTAGTGACGACCATAATCTGTGTCTTCTTACTATTCAATTCTAACCCTAGTTACTGTGTGCAACAACCGTATCTACTAAATGTTGCAGGTCCTGTTCATTTGTCTGCTATCAAGACTGTGTCATCTGCATATCTAATGTTATTGATGTATTGTCCCCCAATGTTGATTCCTTCCATATCTTCTATATTTCTGAAAATATTTTCACTATGTAGGGAAAAAAAGATCTGGAGACATTAGACATACATGTCTCACACCTCTTTTAATAGGCTGATATTGACCTACTTCATTATCAATTCTGATGGCAGCTTGCTGTTTCCAATAGATGTCTTTTAGAAGTCTAAGGTCTTTTCCATCAATTTGTAGATCTTCAAGCACCCTTATCATATCGACATGTCTCACTTTATCGAAAGCCTTTGTGTAGTCAATAAAGCAAAGATATAGATCTTTGTTTACTTCTATAGAATGTTCAATTACTGTTCTCAGTATATACACAGCATTTACTGTACCCTTGCCTTCTACAAACCCACATTGTTCTTCTCCTATTTCCAGTTGTATTTTCTTCCTAACTTTTTGCATGATAATTCTTAGCATAATCTTTGTGTTGTGGCTCATTATACTAATTGTTTGATGTTTCCAAGGCTCCTGATTTCTTTGGGATTGCAATAAATATAGAATTACATAATTCAGGAGGTATATCTCCAGTATCATATACTGCATTCAGTGACTTGGTCTATTCCATATTCTACTAAGGCATTGATCATTTATATTGTGATGTTATCTGTACCCGAGGTCTTGCCAGTTTTCATATGGTTAAGAGCATTCTGAACTTCCATCTTCAAAATTGATGGTCCTTCATTATTATTCTGATGATCATATTGTATGGTGGAACTGAAACTCCGATAGAGACAGCAGACAATGTTGGAGAATCCATAATCTAAACCTACTTGTGTGATGAGCGAAAACACCTTCAGACTACCTTTGTTATCTAGCAAATATGAAAGCATGAATGACTGGCACCTTGCGGTCTTGACAGAGGATACATATGTTACATTGTGCTTCAAAAAGGCATTATATTACTTCATAGCACAAAGGCTGGGCTTAATTGTAGAGACCATGTGTAGTCCATGCAGCATGATCCCTCTATCAGTTTACTCCAAATGAAAGGTTACATTCATTTCTATAATGCTCTTCCTTTTGGATGTTATTGATGTCATTTAACCATACATGTCTGGCATTCTTCTTCCTAATGACTGCTTCTTCACATTTTTGATTGAACCAAAGTATATGGAGCAAAATATTTTTTCAATCCAACCAGAACACATTAGGAGGTACAAATTACAAATTTAATTGTTTCTCTAAAGAGGACCATTGTGGTAAAAATATCAGTATTGTCTGAATACCAACTCTTAGTTTAGTCTTCATTTTACCAGGTATTGGACCTTATAATCTTCAGTAAACAGGACAACTGTTAATAGTCTTCATTATATTAGAAATCAGCCCTTGGTATAGTTTTGATTACGCCTGATATACACCCTTACTAGAGTTTTCATTATACCAGTCAAACACTTATAGTCTCCTGCATGAATGTATGGAAATGATAACTTGACAGGGAGGTGTACTGTGAAAATGGAGAAAAGGAAGATCACACCATAAATGGATTGAAAATATGATAGATAATTTACATATGACAGCAACTAAGGCAGGACATCTGGCTTATGGGAGAGAGACATTTTCATTATGGCGGAAATGTTCCTTGGAACAGCTGCCTGTCATCTCTCAATAGATCAGTTTTTACATCCATCATCTACATCTTAATGTTATACATCTTCTCATATATGCTGCCTTTTATCTCTCAATAGAGCAATTCTTACATCTATCTACATCCTAATGTTATATATCTTCTCATAAATGCTGCCTCTCATCTCTCAATAAAGCAGTTCATACATCTATTATCTACATCCTAATGTTATATATCTTCTCCAATATGTTGTCTTTCATCTCTCAATAGATCAATTCTTACATCTATCATCTACATCCTAATGTTGTATATCTTCTCATAAATCTGCTTTCATCTCTCAACAGAGCAATTCTAACATCTATCTTCATTTCATTGTTATATTTCTCATAAACGCTGCCTTTCATCTCTCAATACAGACATTCTTACATATATCATATACATCTTAATTGTATGTATTTTCTCATAAATCCTGCCTTTCATCTCTCAATACAGACGTTCTTACATATATCATATACATCTTAATGTTATGTATTTTCTCATAAATGCTGACTTTCATCTCATAATAATAGAGTAGTTCTTAGACTTATCGTCTACATCTTAATGTTAAATATCTTCTCATAAATCTGCTTCCATTTCTCTATAGAGATATTCTTATACCTATCATCTACATTTTAATGTTATATATCTTCTCATAAATGCTGCTTTTCATCTCTCAATAGAGTAGTTCTTACATCTATCATCTACATCTTAATGTTAAATATCTTCTCATAAATCTGCTTGAATCTCTCTATAGAGGACAAGCCATGACAGGCCTTTTGAAGACTTGAATTAGATGGATTTTGCAGCTTAGTTTTCTATGGAACAAGGTAGCCAGACTCCTGCCAACCCTCCTTGGTTGCCTCTTACGACATGCATGGAAGGTTACAGTGTATACGTTTTTCTACCAGTATAGGCCCCAGTAGTACACTGGAGATCTCATGTACTGAGCCAAAAATATGTACGCTTGAAACTAACAATGTGTGTACTTGAACACACCTGCCGGAGAAGAACATTTTCTTGCTATGAAACAATTTAAAATATATTCAAATTAAATTACCTTCATGTTTACAAACTCATCGTCATTCACACTTCCAATCCTTTTAATTCTGGAAACAATCATCGCAGCAGAAAATTCAATTCTGCACAAGTCACAAACATGTGAGAAAAATATGAGAGAAGATTTCAGCAGCCCTACCAAAAGGAAGTATTACAGTTTAGACTTCCTATTTCAAAATGATAATATTTCTCCTGGCCATAACTGAAAGTTTGACATAATCACAAGCTGTTAATGCATTTTTGTCTCTTTTGAATCAAAGGGGAAGAAAATTGGAAACTCATTAAATAATTTGTGTCATCTTGGTCACATTGATTTAGAAAGAACAGTAATGGAATGAATGGCCCCTGTAAGACAAGGAATGGGCGAACCCGCACCATGGTGGACACTGAGCATGAACAGATTCAGTGCCAAACAAAATGTAAGTTTGCACCAAACATAAATGGATGGTGGACAATGGGAAGTAGTGGTGTGTCAGTTAAGACTTCAAAGTTTATCATGTGGTAGCAGACATATTGTATTATATATCAAATTAAAGGGGGTTGCTTAAGGAAAACTGCTGTATAAAAGCCCTTGGCAGATACTGGCAGTTGCTAAAGACGATTAATCATCCCAAGGCACAAAATCAATAAAGAGACATCGGGGCCTGATAATGCATGAGGTAAAAAAAACACCCAGCAACAATCTTCCGACAGGCTGTTATGAAAGAGACGTTCTGCTACCTGACAATCAAGGTTAGAAAAATCCTGTTGCCCAATTGCCATGTCATGTGAAAATTTCTACCTGGCACCTGAATTTTCTATTATTTGCTTAACCCTAATTTGCAAACAAAAGATATGCTGGCTCCTGAGAAACACTGGCTGGCTACTGAATTATGTTTAGTGTATTCTACCTCTGCTGATGATGATAAAATCTTGTTCATCTTGTGGTCAACGTCAAGGCAATCAGTGGTAGATACCACCATGGTGATGTCTGTGGCTTAGGGTTAGTAACCACAGTTATATAATGCAATATACAACCACAATTGTACCACGGCCTCTATTATATAGGCACCTGACAATTCTCAAGATGTTCTGAAATTTGTTTGTTAAGGAGGATCTTCATTGCATTTGGAGACTTCCTCTTATTGATCATACTAAGGGAATCTGAATACAGCGCACAAACACTAAATGTTGTCACAAATTCAGCTTGTGTATCCCTGGAATAGCTAAAGCAAAGAATCCTTTCCCAGACCTTGAGGATATATGGTTACGGTTGTTGCATATCCTTTACAGAACATCGTGGTCAATCCCAGCATTTTTGGCTGTTTGTTATTTCTTGACAAGTTTATGTTCAGTAGTTTACCATTGTTTCTGAATGACCAGCACACATGTAAGAACTGCTCTATTGAGAGATGAAAGGCAGCATATACTTGTATGAGAAGATATGTAATATTAGGATGTAGATGATGGATGTAAGAACTGTTCTACTGAGAGATAAAAGGCAGCAGTTCCCAAGGGACTTTTCCGCCACAATAGTATAAAAACCAATGCAAGGTGGTCTGCTGCCAAATTGCCCGCAGCTGTTCTGGCTGATGGTACATGGTGCTAGCCCCACATCTGATAGACCAATTAGCACTTCCAAGGGCATCTCCTGGCACACACTGTAGGCTGGAACAACGTGGGAGCCAGGCCTATTCTATAAAACCCTCTTCGAACGGGATTCAAACACATGTCAGCTGGGCTGGCAGACAAGCATTCTAGCCATTGTGTTGCTGTGAATAAAGTGCCCTAAATATTCTTTTTATAGAGTTGTTTGTTGTTGTTGTTGTAATTTTAATATGTAGTCTGAGCAGTAATCTATTTGACTGATTCTTCTTGATTTTCAAGTGCCAAATAATTTTGAAACCTGTGCCACGTGCACCGAATGCTCTAGCAATTGCCTAGAATGAAACAGCAGCCAGGAAGGGATCTCATACTGGATTACCGTTTAACTATGAGTCATGCAGAAAAAACACAGCACTGTTTACAAAATGACTTCAGTTAATCAGGGCCAGCATGGCTCCATTAACGCAGCATTAGCAAAAACAAAATGCTTAATTGTGCACATATATGCACAGCACATGTGTGCGTCTCCAGTACCAGTCTTGCACACCTCCTGTTTTCTGGGCTGTTTTCTGGGCTTGGAGGGGAAGAGGTGGTCTGCAACATTGCCCCTGTGAAGATGTACTTTGGTATTGGGTCAGGAGAAAAGTCCCGACACCAGCGTTACTCCAAGAGATGCAAGCCATGTCAGGACTTATGATAGCCTGACCACCAATGCATCAAATTAAAAACAAAACATTAAATGACTCCTTTACATGACTTAATGCACATCAGACATACAGTGCTAGACCCATGTTTGTATAGACCAGACGACACTATGTGGGTCACATGGTATCATGCAGCTGCCTTTACGTCCCAAGACAGCCCAGACCACTTTCCTTAAATCTGAATTTGCCCACCTGCAGATCAAATCCATGCCCACTGAGTGTCTAGCCACCACGCTACTGAAGCTCCCCACAATGCATCTGGCTAACGAGTTAAAACTCAGTCCCTCAGTGGAATCACAACCAAGCAGACATCCATGCAAAGCACATAATTATACTCATCACCATGTGCCACATTGGTAAGCATGGGCAATTATGGTTTGCAATCTCACTCAATCACCAGTCCCGCTTTGGATCTATGCTTTGTCTTGATCATGTTATTTGGTCAAACCATCTGAGTATTTATATTTGTATCTTTTTCTTTCTCCATTCCCATAACTTCTGCTAATTATCAATATATTTTAAAATGTATCTCTCCTTATAACATGCCCACACAATCTGGACTGTCGACACCTGATGACACTAGGATAGTTTAATTCGACATCACCATATTTCCATGTGTTAGGCGACAGATCATCCTCATTGCACATCGAACCAGTCAGTCCATAAGCGCTCGGATCCCCTCCTCAGCAAATAACGCAGCGTTTAGCTGCTCACAAGACCAGTCCTGTGTTGGTTTATTTATCTTCTTTGGCTTACTGCATAGTGTTCTTGTTTGGCCACACCTCTTTTAACTTGCTGTTCTCGCAGTCTGACCATAATTGTAGATTCACAGTCATCACTTGGCTCTCGCAAGCGTTTTATTTCTCATACAGCATTCAGTATATCAGCCTGGCCCATGCCGCGTCCGCCCTCCACAGTAGCCTTTCCTGCAAGCCAGTCAGCCTTCCATGTGTTGCATGTCCTTTGTTGGATGCTGCGATCAAACCCAGATTGATGTTCTAGGCCAGTGTATGTTAAGTAGTTTGCCATTGCTTTCTGAATGACAAGTCAACATATAAGACTAAATTAATAACAATGCTGGGGTTGAACTGCATGTCTTGCCATTAGCGTATACGAAGCAAGTATATTGCTTAATAAATATATATAGTAGACAAACTACTAATGTACTTTTTAAAGAGTTAATGTTTACATGGCGGGATCTACCATACACAATTTAAAAAATTGACTTAATCAGTCATTTGTTTGTTTATACTCTTATCTGTGTTTTTTTTCTGTCGGGGGGGGGGGGGGGGGGGGGGGTCGCGCTAAAAACTCTACCTGCACAGTTCGTGGCGACTGCACTAACCAGGCGGTCTTAATTCCTCAGGCTCAAGACCTCCCTGCCATACACCGAAAGGTATTATATTGGCATTTGGACAGTCTTTTGCTGATGTTTCCTACACAAATGATTCACCAACAAAATATTTCTGCTAAGAACTAATAGTGAAACATGTTATACTAAATTTTGCCAGCTCTACTTATTCAACATAAATAACGAAGTTTATACTTCACCTCGACACCGCAAGGTACAAGAGGAACATGATGAGATGAGATGAGATGAGATGAGATTATTATTTATCACGTTTAAATATGGTTGACAAATCTACGCTTGCTGTCATTGGCAGTTATATTAAAAATTAAAATAACATTTTGAGTCAGTAGATTTGTGGTTTGTGAACTTAATTACCAAGACAGCGAATGGTCTGGGTTCAATCCATAGTGAAAAGTTTTTTTGGTTTTTTTTTTAAATCAACTTTAAATCGACTAGTATGGGGTCCACTCCAGCCCTCATAAATGGGTTAAAGTTTGTTGCATGTTCTGTACAGGAGGATGTCACAAACAATCCCAGCATTATTTTGGTCGTTAGTGATTTACTAGGCAACTTTTACATTCAGTAGTTTGCCACTGCTTACTGAACTGAGTCAAAATCAATGCAAGACAGTCTGCTTTCAAACTGTCTGCGGCTATTTCACACCCTCGACTTAGTATATTGGGAATTGTGAAATGTGATCTGTCCATCCATCCATCATGTGCCATGCCTATAAGCGTGGACGGTCATGTTTTGCCATCTCACTCAATCACCAGAGTCATGGATCAGCTCCGTGTTTCTGTCTCGACCATGCCACATGGCCAAGCCATCCTGGTATTTACTTCTCGGTCTTCCCCTTGGCCTCTTCCCTTCGATCTTGCCAGTTGTCACCAAGTTCTCCAATTCATTTCTTCTCATAACATGCCCAAAAAATTTTGACTGTCTATGTCTAATGTCTTTAAACAGTTTACGATCTTCATTTGTTTCTTGAAGGACTTGTTCATTGGGTTTTCTGTCTGTCCATGGTATTCTTTGCATTTTCCTCAGAAACCGCATTTCCACAGCTTGTTTTTTTCCAGCTTGACAGCCATTGTCCACGCTTCACATCCATACAAAAGTACAGGTTCTATGTATCACTTCAACATTCTTTTTCTTATTTCAATCGATATCTTTTTATTGGTCAGTATGTTTTTCATCTTGCAAAAGGCTACCTTCGCAATGGCAATTCTTGTTCTAATTTCTTTAAGACATCTCCCATCAGATGTTATGACTGTTCCGAGATAACTGTACCGATTCACTTGTTTAAGAACATGCCCATTTACTTGTATATTACATTGTGGTATTTCCTTCTGCCGAGTGACGACCATAATCTGTGTCTTCTTACAATTCAATTCTAACCCTAGTTGTTCACTGTGTGCAACAACCGCATCTACTAAATGCTGCAGGTCCTGAAATGTGATCACTGCCTATAAATGGGCACTAAATAATTGTGAGAATTTTCTGGGAAATTGCCTCATTATGTACTGGCCTAGAATATGAAACAGCTTATTAGCATTTCCCACCCCAAATATTGTGCCTGCCATGGGGCTACCCAACCTTATAATAACTGCTTGAGACTGATAAAACAACAGACACATTACAAGTAACAGCTGAAGTGAAGTAATAGACACATTACAAGTAACAGCTGAAGTAAAGTAACAGACACATTACAAGTAACAGCAGAAGTAAAGTAACGAGTAACAGCAGAATAATGTAACAAGCAACAGCAGAATAAAGTAACAAGTAACAACAGAAGTAAAGTAACAGACACATTACAAATAACAACAGAGGTAAAGTAATAGACACATTACAAGTAACAGCAGAATAAAGTAACAAGTAACAACAGAAGTAAAGTAACAGACACATTACAAGTAACAGCAGAAGTAAAGTAACAGACACATTACAAGTAACAGCAGAAGTAAAGTAATAGACACATTACAAGTAACAGCAGAAGTAAAGTAACGAGTAACAGCAGAATAAAGTAACAAGTAACAACAGAAGTAAAGTAACAGACACATTACAAATAACAACAGAAGTAAAGTAACAGACACATTACAAGTAACAACAGAAGTAAAGTAACAGGCACATTACAAGTAACAACAGAAGTAAAGTAACGAGTAACAGCAGAATAATGTAACAAGTAACAGCAGAAGTAAAGTAACAGACACATTACAAGTAACAGCAGAAGTAAAGTAACAGACACATTACAAGTAACAGCAGAAGCAAAGTAACAGACACATTACAAGTAACAGCAGAAGTGAAGTACCAGACACATTACAAGTAACAGCAGAAGTAAAGTAACAGACACATTACAAGTAACAGCAGAAGTGAAGTACCAGACACATTACAAGTAACAACAGAAGTAAAGTAATAGACACATTACAAGTAACAGCAGAAGTAAAGTAATAGACATATTACAAGTAACAGCAGAAGTGAAGTACCAGACACATTACAAGTAACAGCAGAAGTGAAGTAATAGACATATTACAAGTAACAGCAGAAGTAAAGTAATAGACATATTACAAGTAACAGCAGAAGTAAAGTAATAGACATATTACAAGTAACAACAGAAGTAAAGTAATAGACATATTACAAGTAACAGCAGAAGTAAAGTAACAGACACATTACAAGTAACAGCAGAAGTAAAGTAACAGACACATTACAAGTAACAGCAGAAGTGAAGTACCAGACACATTACAAGTAACAACAGAAGTAAAGTAATAGACACATTACAAGTAACAGCAGAAGTCAAGTAATAGACATATTACAAGTAACAGCAGAAGTGAAGTACCAGACACATTACAAGTAACAGCAGAAGTGAAGTAATAGACATATTACAAGTAACAGCAGAAGTAAAGTAAGACATATTACAAGTAACAGCAGAAGTAAAGTAATAGACATATTACAAGTAACAACAGAAGTAAAGTAATAGACATATTACAAGTAACAGCAGAAGTAAAGTAACAGACACATTACAAGTAACAGCAGAAGTAAAGTAACAGACACATTACAAGTAACAGCAGAAGTGAAGTACCAGACACATAACAAGTAACAGCAGAATAAAGTAACAAGTAACAACAGAAGTAAAGTAACAGACACATTACAAGTAACAGCAGAAGTGAAGTACCAGACACATTACAAGTAACAACAGAAGTAAAGTAACAGACACATTACAAGTAACAACAGAAGTAAAGTAATAGACACATTACAAGTAACAACAGAAGTAAAGTAACGAGTAACAGCAGAATAATGTAACAAGTAACAGCAGAATAAAGTAACAAGTAACAGCAGAATAAAGTAACAGACACATTACAAATAAACTGGGAGAGACTGGGTTAAAGTAATAACTGCCTCTGACAAGAAGATTAAATAAAATTAACCAGATTTCACATGGAGTTGTTTATCATTTATAAGGAGCAGCATATCTTTTATAAGGAATGGTCTTAGACTATATCTTTTCAAAGTGACTATTCGCAATAGAATTGCGAATATAAAAAAATTATATTCGCAGTAGAAGTAGGTCACACGATTATTCCAATGTGTGTAGCTATCTTATAAATTTTTGCTGATATGTTAACGTCTCCTCAGCAGGGCCGGATTTAGACTTGATAAGGCCCTATGCTATTTGAAATATCCATCCATCATGTGCCATGCCGGTAAGCGTGGGCGGTCATGTTCTGCCATCTCACTCGATCAACAGAGTCGTGGATCAGTTCCGTGTTTCTGTCTCGACCATGCCACAAGGCCAAGCCATCCAGATACTTGTTTCTAGGTCTTCCCCTTGGTCTGTTCCCCTCGATCTTACCAGTTGTCACCAAGTTCTCCAAATCATTTCTTCTCATAACATGCCCAAAAAATTGTGACTGTCTACGTCTAATGTCTCTGATCAGTTTACGATCTTCATTTGTTTCTTGAAGGACTTGTTCATTGGTCTTTCTGGCTGTCCATGGTATTCTTTGCATTTTCCTCAGAAACCACATTTCTACAGCCATCAGATGTTTTTCAGCCTGGCTGCTCATTGTCCAAGCTTCACATCCATATAAAAGTACAGGTTCTATGTAGCATCTCAACACTCTTTTTCTCGTTTCAATTGACATCTTTTTATTGGTCAGTATGTTTTTCATCTTGCTAAAGGCTACTTTTGCCATGGCGATTCTTGTTCTAATCTCTTCAAGGCATCTCCCATCAGATGTTATTACTGTTCCGAGGTAATTGTACCTATTCACTTGTTGAAGAATATTCCCATTTACTTGTATATTACACTGTGGTATTTCGTTCTTCTTAGTGACGACCATAATCTGTGTCTTTTTACAATTTAATTCTAACCCTTGTTGTTCACTGTGTGTAACAACCGCATCTACTAAATTTTGCAGGTCCTGTTCATTGTCTGCAATCAAGACTGTATCATCTGCATATCTAATGTTATTGATTTGAAATATGGGGCCCTTTATAAGTCCAGATATTCTAAGTCATATATACATATATGACAATTGCTCACTCGGACAATATTTTTGGGGCCCCCCACTTTCTTGGGGGCCCCAAGCTATAGCTTGTGTAGCTTATACGTAAATCCTGCACTGCTCCTCAGTAGCGTAGTGTTAAGCGTCTCCGCCTGTCAAGCGGGAGCTCCAGGTTCGATTCCTCGTCGGTGAAGCAAATTTTTTTTCCCCTCATTTTCAGCAAATACGTAAAAATATTAAACTTAGGAACTAAAATATAGAACTGAGAAACTCAAAGCATGTGAATAAAGTGTGATGATTGAAGCATATTACTGTCAGCTTGGGCCAGAATTATCAGGACATACAAAGTACTGTAGGACGGTAACGTAAACAAACATGGATGCCTGGTAACAGTAACAGTAAGTGTACAGAAACAAAAGTTAACAATTCTTGAACTCGCCTGGGGACACAATTATTTGTAGGGATCGTTATTTGTATTGGGGATACCAGTTCTGGAAAATTATTCTTGATATTTAAAAAGGACTAACGTAATGTAAAAATAAAACGGGATGCCAGAAGAACGGACAGAAGTAAGAAGAAGGGTGATTCATAAAAAATTACGGAGAATTCAGCAGAATTAAACTTGCAACAGTGAACATTCCTATATAATTTTTCTCTATTCGCAATTCTATTGCGAATATAATTTTTCTCTATTCGCAATTCTATTGCGAATATAATTTTTCTCTATTCGCAATTCTATTGCGAATAGAGCCTTCCTTGTATTTTACAAATATTAGCTTATTTATGAGTATCTGATCAATTATTCAAAAGGAATAGCTATTATTACTAACACATGATGAGATGCTTTCTAAAGAAGAAAATTTGTTGTCATATAATTCTATATTTCATCACCATGTTGACAATTGGCGTAGACGTTAATAGTTAATATGTCTTTCCACAGATCTGGGCTCTTGGTATTCTGGTTCAATTTTATTGATATTTCTCCATGAGAGGTTGGTGTGGCTGGAAGGTTTAACATGTTCATGCTTAAAACTTTCTCTGCTTACACTAACTACAGCAAAGTAGTGGGTTCATTTCATACACCGGTCAGATGGGCTTAAATGTTGACCTCATTCAGAAAATAATGGCAAACCAGTGAGAGTGTCTATTCACAGGGCCCTGTGTATAAACAAAGTGTCTATTCACAGGGCACGGCTGGTCACGTGATTTAACGTAAGTTTGCGGCTATATTATACATTTTCGTTGATTGGAAAACGTGTCGTCAGTGGCATAGTTGATAGTGTCCCCGCCTGATGGGCGGGAGCTCAAGGTTCGTTTCCTTGCCGGACATTTTTTTTTTAATTGTTCAGCAATTAATTGGATGAAAGTCAAATGTCAATCGTTCGTTTCCTTGCCGGACATTTTTTTTTTTAATTGTGCAGCAATTCATTGGGTGAAAGTCAATCCTTCATCTCTTTGGGTATTTAGAATTGTGTTGTTTAAAGTGAGTGTAATTTAGTTAGTACCAGTTTCTCCAGTATTGGTCCTCGTTGCTTTGCACTACGGCAATTCCAATACCCAACCCACACATTTTTGAGTCCCAAACAATCCGTTTTCCTTCTACCCCTTCTGGCTCCAGCCCTCTTCTTCCTTTTCCTTCCCCCCTCTCCCCTACCTCTTCTCCTCCGCTTCATTCTCTCCCCACTGGCTGTTGTCAAAAGTATCGAGCACACAGCACGTACTCCGTTGCTTCGGCGATAATTCTTTGTAATATTCATAGTTGGTTAGGTAGGTGGGTAGAGAACAAGAAATCACGCAGGCTGTCAGACGGACGGACAGACAGAGAGACATCCAGACAGGCGGGCATGTAGAGAGACATCCAGACAGGTGGACAAATAGAGAGGCATACAGACAGGCGGACATATAGAGAGGCATACAGACATCTCTCTCTCTCTTCTTCTCCATCTCCCTCCCCCTCTCTCTCTTTCTTGTCTTTATCACTTTTTTATGTCTTTCAACACATCTTTCTCATATCTCTGTCTCGCACACTATCTTCATTATCTATCTCTCTCTTCTCTCTTTTCAACCCGCTTCACATATACCAGGTTTTCCTGCACTTTATATGCATAGCATTTCCTTGTTTATTTGTTAATTCATGAGGCCAGTCAGTCGAAAGCCTGGTGTTTGTATTGCCTAACGACCCTAATCATGTCTCTCTGAGGTGACGCATATTACTGTCAGCTTGGGCCAGAATAATCAGGACATAAATAGTAGGAAATAGTAGGTCGGTAACGTAAACAAAGATGGATGCCTGTAAACAGTAAGTGTACAGAAACGCAAGTTAACAAATCTTTAACTCGCCTGATATTTAAACAGCCATACTTCAACTAAGTATAAAGTATCGATTCATAGGGCCCTATGTATAAACAAAGTGTCTATTCATTGGGCCCTGTGTATAAACAAAGTGTCTATTCATAGGGCCCTGTGAATAAACTCTCCATCTAAAATTGCATAGTAAAACCACGAACAGTCAATAAAGGCTGTGGTTGATTGGAACATCCTTGGAAAGGACATGCAATATTTTATTATTCCTCCAAGCTGCTGTCTTAGACCATCTAGTATTATTATTGGTAGTAATAACATGTACCCATTAAATTGATTATTGACAAAAGCAGGCAATCTGGTTTGGATGTAGTAATGATAAGTATGTTGAGAATGTTCTGACTAGAAAAGACAACAAACCCCAAGGTATTAAGAGCTGGAGGTGAGACAAGATCACTCATCAAAACCATACCATAATCAACGTACAAATTAAATTTATGATGCTTGACTCAAGTCAAAAAATGTGAAATAGTTAAGCCATATGTAGTAAAATTATGTCAGAAAGGCTGAGGAAGACAGAGAAAGATGTGCGTAGAAAGTAGAAAGCAGGCAGCACCACACCAGCTTCATCAAATGACATAGAGGACCGCAGAGTTCTTCATCTGAATCTATTCTAAGCTCTAGTCCAGACCTGGCACTTGCAGAATTCAGAATATCTGAGTTTTTTTTTAACATGGAGGGAGTAATATTAATAAATACATCTGGCATTAGCTAAATATTGAAGAAATGCGAGATCATGAGAAATGTGATATTCAGATGAAGTGACAGACGTAAGAATATTTATTATAATACTAATAAATATTTGCATGTTTGGTGGAATATGTGAGAAAGAAAACGTTCTGTTTACAAATTAAAATACTACACTATCGCTATCGGCATCGACGCTAACTTCAGTCAGATCATAATTCCCTTCGTGTAGACATATAAATAAGCCCGCTACCGAGCAACATAAAATAAATTATTTTGATTTTCTATAGCGCGTGTTAGTGTTATTATAGTTCAGTTTATGATTGTTATCAGATGAGAATCAGGCTTGATTTAAATAGTCGAGTCGGCGCAGATCACAGGGCATAAATAAAACAAAAAATGTTCAGGTTTAATTAATAATTATGCCATTTCCGTGAATAAGATACCAAAACAAGCATCCAAATAACTTACCCATAACTCTATTCCCCAACTCATGATTAGAAATACACGCTGCACATAAATAAATGCGTTAATTCAACCATAGACGTCGTCCTGCTGGCTATCCCCCACCTTCTTACTTGAAACAGATCAATCTAACATGGCGGTGGATGAGTCACGTCATGTCTCGCGAGAACCTTCTCATTCTTGTCAGGGAATGGAAATACAAGATGTAATAGAACATGTCTGCTTTGTTTTCTGCACTGAAAGGTCTTTGATCTCAGGTGTCAGTTTACCTGTTGTTGTGTTTTTGTGATGTCTTTATGTCCCAGGCAGCTGCTATTCTTTTTCTTGTTTTCTTATTCTTCTTCCTCTTCTACTGCCGCTTCTGCTGCTGCTGCTACTACTACTACTACTACTACTACTACTACTACTACTACTTTCTTCTACTTTTTCCTCATCTTCTTCTCCTTCTAATTTCCTCCTCCTCTTCCTACTACTACTACTACTACTACTACTACTACTACTACTACTACTACTACTACTACTACTACTCATCTTCCTCCTCTTCCTCTTTATCTTCTTTTTCATCTTCGCCTTTTCTTCACGCAACGTCTAGAAAGAACTGTACAAATTCCAGCGAATCAAGACGTGATGAAAAGATTATGGGGTTGGATAGGGCAAATAGTAAGAAAACTTCTTCATTGCAGAACCTGAAAGTCCGGTCCCTGGACTCCACGGTGCAAACGATATACAAACCGGACCTAGAAATATCCGGAGGAGATAATAACTGTATAAGAGACTATATGAACAGAATTCTATTTGTCCAGGATTCGCAACGTTTAACATTCGGCTTTGAATACTGGGAAATTAAATAGGCGACAATATTCATAGAAGTTCGGTTCGGTTCGGTTCAGCTGAGACGAATGGCCCCATTCAACCATCGACTATATCGATTTCGTTGGGGCCTTTATATTGTATTTCGTTCTTCTTTCGTACATGGAGTTGCTTATATCTGCTTCCTTGAAGATGTTTGAGTTTCTGTAATTGGGTTCATATCATCCTAATGGTTTTACATGTCTGGACAGAGTTGCACACTTGTTAAGACCTGGAGTAATTGTGTACCCACCCCGTCATATGGTGCCGTGTCCTTCAGGGATGCTTACCGGTAGTCGTCTCTCCTGGTGTCCCACCTATTTCCCCGTCTTGGGTTGTCTTTGAATCTTCTCGTTCTTCTTTGATTTCGTGTATCGTCTCGATAGTTCGATCCTGGTGGAGAGCGGTACCGATTCATGACCGCCCTACACACTTGGTCTTGGTTTGGGTAGCCTACTTCATCCAATTCTATTTCTTCTTCTGTTGCTTCTTCTTTAGTCTGGGTCTTTGCATTTTCTGGTTCGGATGTTTCCTTCTGTGATTTGAGTAGTTCTACTTGTTCTCTTTCTTCTTGCATGTGTTTAAGAGCTTCTTCTGTTCTCTCTCTCTCTCTCTCTCTCTCTCTCTCTCTCTCTCTCTCTCTCTCTCTCTCTCTCTCTCTCTCTCTCTCTCTTCTTCAATTTTTGATACAGTTTCGTCTGTCTCAGCCTTTATAACAGCCATTAGAGCGACATCCTGCTCAATCTTCTGCTGAACTAGCTTCAGTTCGTCCAGGATGCGAAGAACGGCCGTTATCTGTGTTTCTTGCGTCTTGTCTTTTTCTTCCTCCATGCTTTCGAACTGTGATCTCAGGTCCTTCAGTTGACCTTCCAGTTGCGCTTTGTTGCTTTTTGTGAGTCTGTTGGTCTCCTCGTACTGCCTCTAAGCCTCTTTATATGGTAGGTTGGCTCTGATGGCGATTTTCATGGCTTCCTTGCTGTCTTGGTGGCAGGGGCAGCCGAGGTACCTGGCACCGTGGTTGCCGAGGCAGTTGGCGCACTTTCTGTTAGGGTTAGGCCTTCTGAAGTCCTTGTCGATCTTTGCATGCTGGCACTGACTGTATGGATGGGGTCCAGAGCAGCATCTACATACCTCCACCCCACTTTTGCAGGTGGCACGGGTGTGCCAACATTTCTGGCACTTAGAGCACTGCAGAGCTCTCGGTATGTATTGCTCTGGAGCTTGATCTTTTTTGTCCCATCTAATGACTTGAGGTATCACTCGATCCTCCGATGTTACGATGACGACTGTTGAGGGGATGTTATTCTTGCCGATGACCCCCTCAGCTACATAGAAGCTTTGGAGCGTGGTTTTATAGAAGATTGCTGAGAATTCATTGGACAGGACCAGTGGATAGCGTCGCGTTGGTTACTTACGGGGTATGTGAGCCGGTTGCTCAGAAAGCAATGGCAAACTACTGAGCGTGATCGTGCCAAGAACATCAACAACAGCTTGAAAATGCTGGTGTTGACTGCAACGCCCTGCAAGAGATATGCAACTTTAAAAAAAAAAGACACGAAGAAAACTTATTACAAACATCAGAAAGAGGCAGTCATAATTTTAGGCCACATTATGAGAAAAAATAAACTGGAACATGTTGTGACAACCGGAAAGATTTGTGGAAAAAGAGATAAAGGAAAACAGCTAGAGACCATTCTTGACAGTCTTGTGTCACGATACGGAAGGGAGTCTGGACATGAATTGATCCAAGCCCAAGCCATATCGGAGATCGCAATTTGTGGAGAAACAACATCCACCATTTTCTTGGGTGTGTGTATTAACTTTTTTCTCGTTCTCAATTATTCTCAATCACCATCAGTCGAACCCACTCCGACTTCAGAGGTAATCTTTTGCTTATAACTCTCGGGGTTTCATTTGCTGGGAAGTGGATTACCGTGTCTCTTTCATCTTTTTAGTGATCTCTTTATATTGTTTTTTTTTTTTTTTTTTCAATTTATCATGTGTTTAAAAGTTAGTTGGACGTCGCAGTCAATATATCACACGGGCATGCAAGAAAGTACTATTTCACTCATACATGCAAAAAAAAAAGTATTATATCACACGGACAGACAAATACGAAAGTACTATATCACATAGACACACAATAAAGTACTATATAACACAGACATGGAAAAAAGTACAACATCACACAGACATGCAAGAACGTACACTATCACACAGACACACAAGAAAGTACTATGTCACATATACATTCAAGAAAGTACAATAGGTCAGCATGGCCGAATGGATAAGAACGTGTGTTCTTAAACATCCGGTGTGCTGTTGCCGAGGTAAGGAGTTCATCCCCTACACCGAACAGCTGGATTAAAATGTTGACCTGTCGTCCTTAACTTAGGGACGTAAATTGCAAGTACCTCTGAAGTCAGAGTGGGTTCGATTGATGGCGAGTGACACTGGTAATAGGGAAAGCTAATCCACACACAAAATTCGGTCCAGCACTATTAGAAGTAACGTGTATTGAATTCAAAGCGAGGGAGCTCAACAACAAAAAAAAGGCGCACAAGAAAGTACCATCACACTATGCAAAACAGTGCTATGTCACACAGACCCACAAGACAGTGCTATGTCACACAGACACACAAGACAGTGCTATGTCACACAGACCCACAAGACAGTGCTATGTCACACAGACACACAAGACAGTTCTATGTCACACAGACACACAAGACAGTGCTATGTCACACAGACCCACAAGAAAGTGCTATGTCACACAGACACACAAGAAAGTACTATATCACATATACACACAAGAAAGTACTATATCACATATACACACAAGAAAGTACTATATCACACAGACACACAAGAAAGTACTATATCACACAGACACACAAGAAAGTACTATATCACACAGGCACACAAGAAAGTACTATATCACACAGACACACAAGAAAGTACTATATCACACAGACACACAAGAAATTACTATATCACACAGACACACAAGAAAGTACTATATCACACAGACACACAAGACAGTGCTATGTAACACAGACACACAAGACAGTGCTATGTCACACAGACACACAAGACAGTGCTATGTCACACAGACCCACAAGACAGTGCTATGTCACACAGACACACAAGACAGTGCTATGTCACACAGACCCACAAGAAAGTGCTATGTCACACAGACACACAAGAAAGTGCTATATCACATATACACACAAGAAAGTACTATATCACATATACACACAAGAAAGTACTATATCACACAGACACACAAGAAAGTACTATATCACACAGACACACAAGAAAGTACTATATCACACAGACACACAAGAAAGTACTATATCACATATACACACAAGAAAGTACTATATCACACAGACATACAAGAAAGTACTATATCACATACACACACACAAAAGTACTATATCACACAGGCACACAAGAAAGTACTATATCACACAGACACACAAGAAAGTACTATATCACACAGACACACAAGAAAGTACTATATAACACAGACACACAAGAAAGTACTATATCACATATACACACAAGAAAGTATTATATCACACAGACACACAAGAAAGTACTATATCACACAGACACACAAGAACGTACTACATCACACAGACACACAAGAAAGTACTATATCACACAGGCAAACAAGAAAGTACTATATCACACAGACACACAAGAAAGTACTATATCACACAGGCACACAAGAAAGTACTATATCACATATACACACAAGAAAGTACTATATCACACAGACACACAAGAAAGTACTATATCACACAGACACACAAGAAAGTACTATATCACACAGACACACAAGAGAGTACTATATCACACAGACACACAAGAAATTACTATATCACACAGGCACACAAGAAAGTACTATATCACATATACACACAAGAAAGTACTTTATCACACAGACACACAAGAAAGTACTATAACACACAGACACACAAGAAAGTACTATATCACACAGGCACACAAGAAAGTACTATATCACACAGACACACAAGAAATTACTATATCACACAGACACACAAGAAAGTACTATATCACACAGACACACAAGAAAGTACTATATCACATATACACACAAGAAAGTACTATATCACACCGGCACGCAAGAAAGTACTATATCACACAGGCACACAAGACAGTACCATCACACTATGCAAGAAAGTACTATGTCACACAGACCCACAAAAAAGTACTATATCACACAGACACACAAGAAAGTACTATATCACACAGACACACAAGAAAGTGCTATATCACACAGACACACAAGAAAGTACTATATCATACAGACCCACAAGAAAGTGCTATATCGCACAGACACGCAAAAAAGTACTATATCACACAGGTACACAAGAAAGTACTATATCACACAGACACACAAGACAGTACCATCACACTATGCAAGAAAGTACTATGTCACACAGACCCACAAAAAGTACTATATCACACAGACACACAAGAAAGTACTATATCACACAGACACACAAGAAAGTGCTATATCACACAGACACACAAGAAAGTACTATATCATACAGACCCACAAGAAAGTGCTATATCGCACAGACACACAAACAAGTACTATATCACACAGACACACAAGAAAGTACTATATCACACAGACACACAAGAAAGTACTATATCACACAGACACACAAGAAAGTACTATATCACACTGACACACAAGACAGTACCATCACACTATGCAAGAAAGTACTAAGTCACACAGACCCACAAAAAAGTACTATATCACACAGACACACAAGAAAGTACTATATCACACAGACACACAAGAAAGTGCTATATCACACAGACACACAAGAAAGTACTATATCATACAGACCCACAAGAAAGTGCTATATCGCACAGACACACAAAAAAGTACTATATCACACAGACAAACAAGAAAGTACTATATCACACAGACACACAAGAAAGTACTATATCACACAGACACACAAGAAAGTACTATATCACACTGACACACAAGACAGTACCATCACACTATGCAAGAAAGTACTATGTCACACAGACCCACAAAAAAGTACTATATCACACAGACACACAAGACAGTACTATATCACACAGACACACAAGAAAGTACTATATCACACAGACACACAAGAAAGTACTATATCATACAGACCCACAGGAAAGTGCTATATCACACAGACACACAAGAAAGTACTATATCACACAGACACACAAGAAAGTACTATATCATACAGACCCACAAGAAAGTGCTACATCACACAGACACACAAGAAAGTACTATATCACACAGACACACAAGAAAGTACTATATGACACAGACACACAAGAAAGTACTATATCACACAGACACACAAGAAAGTACTATATCATAAAGACCCACAAGAAAGTGCTATATCACACAGACACACAAGAAAGTACTATATCACACAGACACACAAGAAAGTACTATATCACACTGACACACAAGACAGTACCATCACACTATGCAAGAAAGTACTATGTCACACAGACCCACAAAAAAGTACTATATCACACAGACACACAAGACAGTACCATCACACTATGCAAGAAAGTACTATGTCTCTCACACCCACAAGAAAGTACTATATCACACAGAAACACAAAACAGTACCATCACACTATGCAAGAAAGTGCAATGTCTCTCACACCCACAAGAAAGTACTATATCACACAGACACACAAGAAAGTACCATCACACTATGCAAGAAAGTGCTATGTCTCTCACACCCACAAGAAAGTACTATATCACACAGACACACAAGACAGTACCATCACACTATGCAAGAAAGTACTATGTCACAAAGACCCACAAAAAAGTACTATATCACACAGACACACAAAAAAGTACTATATCACACAGACACACAAGAAAGTGCTATATCACACAGACACACAAGAAAGTACTATATCATACAGACCCACAAGAAAGTGCTATATCGCACAGACACACAAACAAGTACTATATCACACAGACACACAAGAAAGTACTATATCACACAGACACACAAGAAAGTACTATATCACACAGACACACAAGAAAGTACTATATCACACTGACACACAAGACAGTACCATCACACTATGCAAGAAAGTACTATGTCACACAGACCCACAAAAAAGTACTATATCACACAGACACACAAGAAAGTACTATATCACACAGACACACAAGAAAGTGCTATATCACACAGACACACAAGAAAGTACTATATCATACAGACCCACAAGAAAGTGCTATATCGCACAGACACACAAAAAAGTACTATATCACACAGACACACAAGAAAGTACTATATCACACAGACACACAAGAAAGTACTATATCACACAGACACACAAGAAAGTACTATATCACACTGACACACAAGACAGTACCATCACACTATGCAAGAAAGTACTATGTCACACAGACCCACAAAAAAGTACTATATCACACAGACACACAAGACAGTACTATATCACACAGACACACAAGAAAGTACTATATCACACACACACACAAGAAAGTACTATATCATACAGACCCACAGGAAAGTGCTATATCACACAGACACACAAGAAAGTACTATATCACACAGACACACAAGAAAGTACTATATCATACAGACCCACAAGAAAGTGCTACATCACACAGACACACAAGAAAGTACTATATGACACAGACACACAAGAAAGTACTATATGACACAGACACACAAGAAAGTACTATATCACACAGACACACAAGAAAGTACTATATCATAAAGACCCACAAGAAAGTGCTATATCACACAGACACACAAGAAAGTACTATATCACACAGACACACAAGAAAGTACTATATCACACTGACACACAAGACAGTACCATCACACTATGCAAGAAAGTACTATGTCACACAGACCCACAAAAAAGTACTATATCACACAGAAACACAAAACAGTACCATCACTCTATGCAAGAAAGTGCTATGTCTCTCACACCCACAAGAAAGTACTATATCACACAGACACACAAGAAAGTACCATCACACTATGCAAGAAAGTGCTATGTCTCTCACACCCACAAGAAAGTACTATATCACACAGACACACAAGACAGTACCATCACACTATGCAAGAAAGTGCTATGTCTCTCACACCCACAAGAAAGTACTATATCACACAGACACACAAGACAGTACCATCACACTATGCAAGAAAGTACTATGTCACAAAGACCCACAAAAAAGTACTATATCACACAGACACACAAAAAAGTACTATATCACACAGACACGACAGATAGTACTATATCACACAGTCATGCAAGAACATTATGGATAAGCCCTTAGCAGAGCTTGGCAAAATCGATAGAGGAAAAGGGAGTAAATTATTAGCCAACACCAAAATCAGTCTTTGGACTAACTAATGTGATAATGATGATCGTGATGGTCATGGGGCTTTTCACTTCTACTGAAATATGCCTTTCGTGATCAGGATGGTGGTATATACATTCACTCACGCTCAGATGGCGGCCTCTACAATGCTCAGAGATTGAAGGCCAAGACCAAAATTAGGAGGGTACTGATCAGAGAGTTGCTTTTTGCAGATGATGCTGCAGTTACGACCCACTCTGAGGAAGAAATGCAATGTCTACTATCTGCATTCTCCAATGCTTGTTCTGAATTTGGTTTAACAATTAGCAAAAAGAAGACACAGATTATGTCACAAGGTGCACATGGGGTACCATCAATCTTTATTGACGACGCCGAACTAGAGATGGTAGACCATTTTACATATCTAGGATCAGTGGTAAATAGCAAATTATCCCTAGATCAGGAAATCAACATCCGGATTGGTAAGGCAGCAACAACAATGAACAGGTTAAGAAAAAGAGTCTGGGAGAACAGGAAACTTACTGCCAAAACAAAAGTCCTTATCTATCAAGCTTGTGTCCTTAGTACTCTTCTTTATGGCAGTGAAACCTGGACAACTCACTCACACCAAGAGAAACGTTTAAACAGCTTTCATATGCGGTGTCTGCGAAGAATTCTTGGTATTAAGTGGCAAGACAAAATCACAAATACTGAAGTATTGGAAATATCAGGTTGTGTGACAGTTTATTCCATTTTCAGTCTTCGTAGACTTAGATGGATAGGACATCTTAGGAGGATGGATGATGGTAGAATACCAAAGGACATCTTTTTTGGTGAATTACAGATGGGTAAGAGATCTCAGGGTCGGCCTCTACTACGATACAAAGATGTGTGTAAGCGGGACATGATTGATACAGGCATTGATAATGCACATTGGGAGCAAGTCGCCGCTGAACGTGTTGCATGGAGGGCAAATATAAGAAATGGAATAAAGACAAAGGAGAAAATTATTGCAGATAAGTCACACACCGAGCGTGTTAGACGTAAGATGGTGCATGATGGTGGAAATGACCACGTGTTCACATGCACCCACTGTGAACGGACATTTACAGCGCGAATTGGCCTTATCATTCACATTCGCTACCACCGTAGGTAAAAGTTATTATGCCTTTTTAAAGCACAAACTATCGTCTGTCAAGACGGCAAGGTGCCAATGATTTGATGGTGATGATGATGATGGTGATGATAATGATGGTGATTATAACGACGATAATGATAGAAAGTGGTGAGTGATTTTGGTGCGTCGTTTCTCGGTGTTGTCCTTGTCTCTTCAAGTCTTGTATGTGTTGGCTTCGAATTATTCTCGAATTCATTCTTTATCTTTTTCCTCGAAAATCCACGTATATAATTCGTTCTTGAGTTGGGACTTTGAATGATTTCGTATACCGTTTCGACATCAGCATCGTCATGCACCGTGTCTGGGTAATTATGATTCGCCATTTCACACGATCACAAGCGTCTCGGATCAGCTATGCTATATGTCCTTGTCCCAGTTATGATATTTGGCAACACCCTTAAGATATATTAGCCGGCTCCGTGGCGAAGGTTTTACCGACGCAGTTCGTAATCCCGCATACCCACGTTCAAAACACAGCTGCGGGAGATTTGACAGCAGACCACCTTGCGTTTGCTTTTTACGAAATGTGTTTTACGAAACTTGCCAAGAGATCACAACAGCATAAATGCTGGTGTTGAATGCGACGTCCTGTAAAAGAACATGCAACTAACTGTTAATTTCAGATATTGACCTGTCTATTTTTCTCTTTTCCCATTAAGTTTGCTAACAATTCTATGTTTTCAAGTTTATGTTTCTTCACGATATTCCCCAAAAATCTTGTCTGTGTCTAATAACGATTGGTATCTGTGTGTGTGTGTGTGTGTGTGTGTGTGTGTGTGTGTGTGTGTGTGTATGTGTGTGCGTGTGTGCGTATATATATATATATATATATATATATATGTGTGTGTGTGTGTGTGTGTGTGTGTGTGTGTGTGTGTGTGTGTGTGTGTGTGGTTTTTTTTTTTTTTAAATTGCTGCTTTGCTCGATTTTCTGTCCACCCTTGGTATTTTTCACAATTTAAATAGGAATTACATTTCTCCCCCGATGTGTCTCCACCTTGCCGTGGTGGGGGAGTTTGCGTGTCCCATCGACCCCATGTGCTTGCCGATGGATGAAAACTACGTATCGGACAGCTTATGGGATAGGGGCCAGACTAAGAGAGACACAACCTGCTGCTCTGCAGGTAGACTGAGGATAGCAGTCAAAAGTTTAAATCAGGCGCACGAAGGCAGAAGTTCTTGGTCCGGACAATACTCTAAGGCTCTCTGTCGAGGGTTTAGACCGAACGCCTCTAAGGCACAAACCCTCGGATGTGAGAGCCGGGCCGATACCAACCTACCGAAAAAATAGTGGTGAGATTACTGAGCACGCTACATGCCCAGTTCTGATACTTGCTCGAAGGCTCTCAGCTGGGGGATATAATGGATTCCCGGATGAGAGGGCCTGGCCGTTTCTCGTTCACTGCTGCACGGAGGTAAGGTGCTGAGCCGGCAGCACATGTAGCCTACCTCGTGAGCGAGTACAAAAAGGCAGAAAAGTGCCCCAGTCGAATGAAATGGTTACGAAAACTGTCTATATCACTCATAGAGAGTGTAGACAAAAGAGGAAAAACGTCTCAACAACACGAAATGGAACGCACGGCTAGCGAATCCATTGCGTAGTCCGAAGTCCGAAGCGAAAGCTTACCGAGTGGATGTCGTCCGCAGTCTGACCATTCCTGGTGTGTGCTTGAGCGACCACTAGCAAGCGAGATGCCCAACACATGTGGGAGGAACTAAAGCAGCCATGAGCAGGACGTGGCAACTCCTCGGGTGAGCCCAGTCTCAGAGCAATATGTGCCGGCTCTGCAATTATGGAAGCCTCCTTGGATAGTGAGGGAATGCCCATGGTCTGCCCCTGCCTTCCCTTAAGGGTTGACCGTGATGTCGTTGACCGTTCTATCTTGACCAGCTGAGATGTGGGCGACATCACAACAACAAGTCTAACGTGCCTCGAAACCAGAGGAAGGCTAAACCTCATTAAAAAATACCCGCCGAAGCCGGAAGTGCCGTCCTACGGGTGGCAAAATAAAAATTGGCACTACGCATTTACGTCCGAGTGTAATGTCTTGTCCGAATGTCTCTCGTGCTAGCAACAGCGCTGACTACCTAGTTTCCGAATGCTGCTCTTGTTCTGAATAGCTCTAACTAGGTAGTTTACGAATGTCCGTCGTGCCTGGAACAGCTCTGTCGGGCACAACGACAAGCACATGTCCGAACCGAAAACTCGCTGAGTGGATACCGTCTGTAGACCTGTCTGGTTTGTGCGGGAACGGCCCGGGGCAAACGAAATGCCCAATATATTGAAGTGAGGAATTAAAGCAGCCATGAGCAGGACATGACGATTCCCTCGGTGAGCCCAGCACCAGAGCGCTATGTTTAGGCTCTGCAATTATGGAAGCCACCCAGGATGGCGGAAAATGCTATGGACTGTCCCTGCCTTCCTTTGAGGGATGACCGCGAAGTCTTCGACTGTTCCAACTTGACCAGCTGGGATGTGGACGGTACCACAAAAGTGAGTCTCCCAGGAATGCTAACCTGGTCAAAAATGCAGGCAGAAGCCGGATGTGTTGACCTAAGGGTTTCGACCCAAGGGTGCCTAACGCACACCGCAATCACATCTGGAAAAAAAAAAAAAAAAAAAAAAAAACTCCGGATGAACGCAAAGAAGAAGAAGAAGAAGGAACTACATTTTGGCTGGCATCAAAAGTGTCTCAGATTATCTGCTTATTGTTCATGTTTCCCATTCTTTTTTTTCTTTTTTTTTAAATTTATTTATTTTCACTGGCTCGCTTTTAATTCACGCGTAGTCCATACACATGCTAATCTTCCTAGCGTACTGGACTGATTTTTGCGTGTGGATTAGCTTTACTTATTACCAGCGTCCCTCGCTATCAGACGAACTCACTCCGACTGCTGAGGTACTTGCAATTTGCGTCCCCAAGTCAAAGACGAGAAGTCAATATTTTAGTCCAACTGACCGGTGTAGGAATTGAACCCGCTATCTCGTCATCAGCATACCGGAAGTTGAAGAGCGAGAGCTTTTATCCATTCTGCCTTGCTGACCTCCCCCGGGCTTATAACAGTGTAGATTCTATAACACAACATTAAACAAGTGCAGTAGAAGGAAGCTGCTGTGGTGCTTGAACGGTCAGCACCATTAGATATATGTAGGTCTGAAGACATGGGGGGGGGGGGGGAATAAATAGGCGGCCATTCTTTCCCCGTCGTAGCAAGCAACCATAGCTGGCCTCGAACTCTTGTCCTACCGCGCCCATGTCGTTCTATAGACTCTGTATTGTACTTATCTACGCTTTAGTATTGAATCGGGGTCTTTGAATAGTTAAATAGTTATAGTTTGTATGTGAGGATTGTTGGTTTGTCGACACTCCTGTCTGTTCCATTTTTCATATGGGGCAGTGAGGAGCATTTTGTGTGATATTCATTGGCACAGGAAAGGAGCATAATGAGGCGATCCTTTGCAGTGAAGTTGGAGCCGCGACTATCTTGACTAACGAACTAACGTCAAATAGTTGAAAATGTAGTCGCATGTCCGTTATAGAACGTTGCAATCTACCCGATCAAATTTGGCTTTTTATAATATATTAAGCAATGTCTACGTTCAATAGGTTGCTATTGCTTTCTGAACGACTGGCGTTCCTACCATTGACATCAACGTAAGGCTGCCTGCTTCCAAATCGTCTGCAGCTGAAAGTAAATCACCCAAATTTCGTTATCAAAGAGCTAGCAAACCAGGTCTGTTCCCCGCCAGTTCATATGTTCTGCGGTCATTAACGACTAGGTTTCCCACATATCCAATATAATGCACACCTTGTGTGCTGACACCTTTCCGTGCAATGACTAAAGATCGAAGGGAATCTTCTCAGCAGGACCGGTCTTGTACACCCGGATAGTTTCTGGGCTTGGAGGGAAGAGGGAAGTCACTACAACACTGTCCCGGTGGAGTTTGTATTTTGGACCCTGAGAACAGTCACTGCATCTATCACCTTCCTATAGAGAACCTTCCTATAGATATACGCCTTGTTAATGTCTTAGATCACTTGAACTGCCATGCATCGGACTTAAGAGGAAGCTCTCAGTGTCTGTCTGCCTGTCTGTCCGCCTAGACTCTAGAGAGAGTGAGAGAATGAGAAAGAGAGAGAATAAGAAAGAGAGGGGGGGGAGAAGAGAGAGAGAGAGAGAGAGAGAGAGAGAGAGAGAGAGAGAGAGAGAGAGAGAGAGAGAGAGAGAGAGAGAGAGAGAGATAAACAGTCTCTCGCGCGAGTCGTTAGTTAGTTAGTCTTTCCTCGTGGGCCTAAGGCGGCGCATAGGGCAGAAGTCGTGGCTCTCCATGTTTGTGCGTAGCGCTAACATTTAGAGCCAGAAATCTGATTCAGTAACAACGGCGAGTTTTATGATGTAGAGCCATGTAGAGCCATTAAAAACTTAAATCATGAGTAAACAACTTTGTTTAAATTCACAACAGTTAGGCAGTCGAAGTTACTTCCCTTGACCAATTCCATGCAGAGGGTTCAAAACTCGAAAACGATTGAATACACAATGAGGTCAGAAGTCCGAATGGATAAAAGCGCTTGTTCTTAAACTTCCGGAGTCCTTATACCTAGGTAGCGGGTTCAATCACTGTGTTGTTGTCTATAAAGAATGATGACAATTTAGTTCATCCAGTGGGGTTGAAAGTGTAGAGCCGTGAGTTCTAAGATGGCTGATAAGGTCTTTTGTGGCTCGAAATGTTCTTTGACAATGTGGGCAAAGAATGCTTGACGTTCCAGGAGGAGGATCTCCTGCAGTGGTTTTTCTGTCCAGCCTTTTCTTCACAGTTCTTGCAGTCTGCACCCTTGCGTAATGATGTACGCCACGAATTTCGGTCTTTGGCAGCAATCTATCTAGTGTCATGTTGAATTCCAAAAGATTTTAGTGAGATCTTCAGCGTATCTTTAAGCGTTACCCCTGACCGCCATGGGAGCGTTTATCACATCGTAACTAGCCGTAAAAAAATCGTTTAGAGAGCCTGTGATCTGGCATGCGGGTCAAGTGACCAACTCAGCGAATCTGATTCTTCATTAGTAGTGTGTGGATACTGGGCATAGACGCTCTTTCTAGGACTTCAGTGTCTGGGATCTTGTCTTGCCATTTAAAATTCATTAGCTTCCTAAGGCAGACTGTGTGGAAGTGGTTTAATTTCCTAGCGTGTCGCTGGTACACGGTCCAGGTTTCACAAGCATATAGCAGTGTGGATAATACAACTGCTTTGTAGACATTCAGTTGTGTTTGCAGACTTATTCCATTTCTGTCCCATCCATTCTTGTACAGTCTGCCAAAGGCGCGCTGGCCTGAGAGATTCTTGCATTCACTTCGTCATCTTCAATGCTGCCAAGATAGGTGAATTTGTCCACAACACTTAGTCTATGACCATTCACTTTGATATTCGGCACGGTGTGATTAATCCCTGGAGCTGGCTGGTACATAACTACAGTCTTCTCCAAGTTGATATTGAGCCCACAGTTGGCACAGGCATATGAGAAAGCTGAAACATTGTGTTGCATGTCTGGCTTTGAGTTGGCATATAAAGCACAATCTTCAGCAAACAGGAGCTCTCTGACGGTGTCGCTGGTAGTTTTGGTTTTAGATTTCAGCCTTCTGAGATTGAACAACTTTCCATCCATGTGGTAGTTGATGTCTATTCCAGTGTCGTTGTTTTCGAAGGCATTCGCCAGCATAGTTGAAAACATGAGGCTGAACAGTATTGGTGCCAGGACACAGCCTTGCTTCACTCCATTGGTGACAGGAAAGGGCTCAGAAAGTTCACCATTTTCCTGTACTCTTGCCTGCATACCATCATGAAATAACCGTACTATTTGAACAAACTTTTGTGGACAGCCATATGTCGCCACAATCTTACATATTCCTTCTCTGCTGACTGTATCAAAAGCCTTGGTAAAGTCAATGAAAGTGGAGAACATTTCAGAGTTCTGTTCCTGACATTTCTCTTGCAGCTGCCTTGCAGCGAAAATCATGTCAACAGTTACTCGTTCTTTTCTGAAGCCACATTGACTCTCAGGAAGAAGACCTTGATCGAGATGGGCCGTGATGCGATTGAGAAGAATTCTGGCGAGTATCTTCCCTGCGATTGAGAGCAAGGAGATGCCTCGGTGGTTGTCACAGGATTGGCGGTTTCCTTTACGTTTGTAAAGGTGGACTATTGACGCGTCCTTGAAATCTTGTGGCATGGTCTCGTTCACCCATATGTTTATAAAGACTTGGTGAAGCTGCTCTATTAGAACCGGTCTACCTGCTTTATATATCTCTGCCGGAATGGAGTCAGGACCAGGTGCCTTGCCTGTGGAAAGTTGCTGGATGGCTTTGTTTAATTCCAGTGTGGTTGGAAGGTCAGCAAGAGTATCGTTAGTGGGGACGTGGGGAAGGCAGTTTATGGCTTAATCATCGATGGAGGAGGTTGCGTTTAAGATGTTGCTAAAATGCTCTGCCCAGCGTTGAAGGATTTCTTTCTTATCGGTGACCAATGTTTCCCCATCTGCACCAAGTAGGGGAACTATGCCTGGTGATGTGGGACCATAGACCGCTTTCAGTGAGTCGTAGAAGTTATTCATATCATGTCTGTCAGCAAAGCCCTGAATTTCATCAGCTTTGCTGCTCAGCCAGGAGTCCCGCACGTGCCGAAGTTTCTGCTGCACTACTCTCCGGATCTTATTGAAGGCATTTTGTTTTGATGTTGACTTTGGGTCGTTCAAATATGCCTCCTGGAGAAGGCGTTTCTCGGCCATCAATTGATTGATGTTTTCGGAATTTTCATCAAACCAGTCGGTATGCTTCCGGGTGGCTGGAACCAGGATTTCCATAGCAGTGTTGTAGGTTTTGTCTTTTAGGGCTCTACGCTTTGTTTCAGCGTCTTGTTTAGCTGCGGCAGAAGGTTTGAGGCAGTCATCCAGCATATTTTCAAACGACAACTGTGGTTTTCTTTACTGTTTAGGAGGGTCACATTTAGTTTTGTTGCATTTTTACCCCTTGAGGGCGATGTGGTCGTTTGATGTGGATATTTATTTTAGAGATAATCAGACGAGGGTCTGTCCAACATTGGGCACTACACATGGATTTTGTCACCCGAACGTCTTGCTCATCACTCCTCCTGATGATGACATAGTCAAAGAGGTGCCAGTATTGTGAGCGAGGGTGCATCCACGATGTTCTATTTCTCATGGGAAGACGGACAATTGTGTTGGTGATCAGGATATCGCGTTCGGCACATGTCTGAAGCAGGAGGAGGAGTCCATTGCTGTTACAATTTCCGACTCCGTACTTTCCAATGATGCCACTCCAAGAGGCGGTGTCCTTGCCTACTGTGGCATTAAAGTCCCCAAGGAGTGTAAGTTCCTTTGGCAACAGATGTTAATACATTGTGCAGGTCCTCATAGAACTTGTTTTTGACGTCATCTTCATTGGTCATGGTTGCATGCTTTTTCCCTCTTATCGGGGGTAACTTAATGGTCGTAAGCCTGTCATTTATAGCCTTCCGAAATTCAGCTAGTTTGCCAACCAGAACCGACTTAATTGCAAATCCCACACTGGATTGGCGTCTTTCCTCGCTTTTCCTTCCACTCCAGAAGAATGTGTAGCTGGCACCTACTTCACCACGCCTACCCACGCCTGTCACAGCAGCTGCCCGGGGGGTGGCCGCTGTCGCATGCTGACAGCTACTAAGAGCCACAGACGTGAGATGGATATCAGGCTTGGACCAGTAGGGAATGGTCCCTTAAAAGGGCGTGACAGCCATATTACCAAATGTACTACCAATGCCTGACATCCCAGACCCCCCCCCCCCGGGTTCAATCACTACACCGATACATTTGGACTATCATGCTGACTTCTCATCCTTGACTTTGAGGACGTAAATTACAAGTACCTCTGAAGTCGGAGTGGGGTCGCCTGATGGCGATGCACAACGGTAAAAGTAAAAACTAATTCACACGCAAAAATCAGTCCAGTGCAATAGAAAAAGTAGCACTATAAGGACTACGCGTGAGTTCAAGGCGAGTGAACGGAGAAAAATCAACTATGACCAGTGTCCTGCACCATCAGGCGAACCCACTCCAACACTCATGCCATCGAAATAAACGCAATGCGGTGTGCTTCCAAATCTCCCGAGGCTGATTTCCAACACTCCACTCGGTACGTCGGGTAATTGTGATACGCCTTCACCGTCCCTACCCCACCAATGCCGGCATATCTACGATAGAAGCACATCAATACGTGGGGGGATCAAACGAAAAGTGTGATAGAAGTACATCAATACGTGGGGGGATCAAACGAAAAGTGTGATAGAAGTACATCAATACGCGGGGGATTCACACGAAAAGTGAGATAGAAATACATCAATACGTGGGGGATTCACACGAAAAGTGTGATAGAAGTACATCAATACGTGGGAGGATCAAACGAAAAGTGTGATAGAAGTACATCAATACGCGGGGGATTCACACGAAAAGTGTGATAGAAGTACATCAATACGTGGGGGGATCAAACGAAAAGTGTGATAGAAATACATCAATACGTGGGGGATTCACACGAAAAGTGTGATAGAAGTACATCAATACGTGGGGGGGGGGGGGGGTCAAACGAAAAGTGTGATAGAAGTACATCAATACGCGGGGGATTCACACGAAAAGTGTGATAGAAGTACATCAATACGTGGGGGGGGGGGGGGGGGTCAAACGAAAAGTGTGATAGAAGTACATCAATACGCGGGGGATTCACACGAAAAGTGTGATAGAAGTACATAAAAAAGTGGGGGATTCACACAAAAACTGTTATAGAAGTGTAGAAAAGTGTGATAAATATGTGGGGGATTCACACAAAAACCTTAAGGTGTGATATAAATTACAATAACCGTGTCAATGTCTTGTAACCTGTCAATATTGCTGTTAAGTATGTCAAGGGGGTTCAGTACGTGACATCACGATGCAGACGATTATGACGGCGTCATAATGACAGTTTAAAGATGACCGCTCCATTTTTGACATGCACCAAAGAGTGGCAGCATTGTTATTTGGTGAGTGAACTGGTGAAGCCAATAGAAATTCGTCGGCGAATGAAGGCCCGGTATGGGGATGCATCCCTGTCATTCCAGCAAGTGAATGAATGGAATAGGAAGTTTCAAAACACCGTGACTTCTGTGACAGACTGTTCAGGCATACCGAGTAGTGACCTAAGAGTTTATTTTTCTACAGGAATCCAAGAACTTTATCAGCGTTGGAGGAGTTGAATTGAACGCAGTTTGTGACTACATAAATAATTATACATTTGTTCTGTACTTTTTCAGAATATATTGACATAAATGTCAGGTTTTCATTTGAAGACTCCTCGTAAGACTAGATCTAACATTATAGGCAACATCAGATGGACAACGTGTAACAGAGATAAAGAACACAACAGGGCCAGCAGCAATTGTCCAAGGCATCGCCTGATACCAATTTTAGGCTAAGTCGACATGGGGACCCCTGTCAGTATTAGACACCCTATGTCTCCCCCATGCAGGTCGAACCCAAGACCATGTGACCGATAACCGTGTATCTTGCCCAATGGTTCTCAACAGGTGGGGAATTCTCTCTCTCTCCCCCCCCCCCCTCCCCCGTGGGGGGGGGGAATTTTAGGGTTTCCGGGGAGGGGGTGGAATGAAGATTATTTTAAGATCGCGTTAATGCAAGAACCGATTATTTGATATTGTTTTTCCCTCCATACTTTACGGTTCTGTACTTCCCGCCCTTCCGAAATTCGTTTTATAACGTAAGTAGACCCTCAAATCACGTTTTATGTAGACGTCTAGACTTATATGTGTTATTAAATTTAGCTTCAATTTTTACGTTTACTGTGTAGGGGTGGGGGGTTTATAGGGAGGAAATACGAAAGGGGGGGGGGGAGTGACGTTCTGAAAATATAGTAAAGGGGTGCATGGACCAACAAGGTTGAGAACCACCGGTCTAGCCACTACGCTCAGGTCAATGTTACAAAATCCGCTCCGATGCTGATTCGAGCCCATCACAAACGGGCGGGTAGGCGAGGGTATAACCACTGCGCTGCTGTGACTCCACCCGTGCTGTGAGTATATTAAGTGTTAGGCCTGAGTACACAAAGCAATACGTGGCCAGGCTTTCCCAGCCGTACCCTACGCCAGACACAGGAATCGATCGTTTCAAAACTATTTCCGCCTGAAGCGATGAATTAATAAACTGAAACTCAAAACATTGAAACTTCCCGAACTACTAAAGCCAATAACACAGAGAAACAAAACAAGGCTGTACACATTACAAATCTATTTTCTTCATTCATTGTTTCGAAACATGAAGTATAATATTGATGGCTAAAGCCAAAAACTACTACCTAGTGATATCAAAGAAATTTACGATTTGTTCTATAAATAGGTAGCTAGGTATACTAATAGCGAGCGGTTTGTTACAAAGACATCACCAGTTAACATTATGTTTAACTGTTAATTTTTACAATTTGAGATGTTAGTTTGTTGAAGTGTTATGGCAGTGGTAATATGCAGATATGTTAAATTTGATCAATCAAGGAACATCCGCAAACAAAACTATACGGAGATGCACTAATTTAGAGTGCTGTGTGAATGATGCGCAATTGTGCTTCGTTGTTTTCATAATTTCTTTATTTGAAAACCTGGAATAGGCTGGCTAATCGTCATACTCGTAGCTATCATTGTTATCATAATCATCCTCATCATCATCTTCTGATATTTCCTGTTCATAATCAATATCGTCTTTTTCTTCATCAATTTCTTCTTCCACATTCCCATCAACATCTGTCTCTTCAATAATTATTTGATCATCAGCTTTCTTCATGGAGTTTCCGATGTCAGTCTCCTCTTCAGTGGTTTTATACCAGCTTTCGGCTTCATCTGTATCCAGCAGTAAGTTTTCATTCTCGTTGCTGATTCCATCGGAGAAGTATTCTCTGCAGTCTGTAATCTCAATATCAACCTCCGGTAATCCAGCTCCCTCGCCATTGCCCGCGATGCTGCTAGCCTGTGATTTCAGCAAAGATCTGCCGTAATCAACTTCCGCTTCCTCTTCATAATCATTGATATCATCCCAATATTCAGCATCCTTATATGGATTGGGGTTACCGCGCGAGTTGGCATCAGGTGTATCAGTATTCCTGACCATATCGTCATTGTCACAGAAAGTTGCTCTTTCCTCGAGATCTAATGCCGAAGCAACGATCTTTTCGGAGCACGTGTGATCTTCTTCTACACCATTAGCACCACAAAAAGTTGCACATAACTCTTCCTGACTTTTGGGAAAATCATGAGCCATAACTGTATTACATTTTAGGTCAATACTAGAGTTATTGTCGTTTGCTATGGTAACCACTTGAAAGGTTGCTTTAATGCCACCAAACTCGTTCTGTTGCGATATGTCGTCAGATCTATCCAAATTGTAGGGCACAGTTTCTCGTTTCTTTTGTCGACAGCCGCAATGTTCAACATAGTACGGCCTCCGCTGCTGCATCATGCTTTCGAAGGAAGCGATTATAGAATTTTGATCTGCGCTGGGTGCACTGCCTGACAAACGGAAGTCTTCCTTGTCGGGCTGGAGCTCTGATGTGTCTAGGGGTGAGCTCCGAGCATCGTCGAGGTCACTGATGTCAACTCTATTGGAGTTGGGTGTTCTTTGAGGAATACCTTTGGTGTTTTCCCTGTGGTATGTCTTCAAGTTTGATCGGTCATTTTCGGTGAAATCCGTGTTACTGTTTTCCGAGATGTAGTCATGGTATTTTGACACCGTGGCAACACTAGCTCTGGATAGGGGACGCGATTTGAAATGCTGACTTGACTTAGCGTTGATTGCGTCAGAATAATGGTTCATTACCTTGTCCGTTTCAATAATATGTGTTTGAAATGGAGAATACGATTCCATAAGATGCGCAGCCCGTGACTTTTGCGGGACATTTCGGTGCATCAGGGTCGTGCTTTTATTATTCATCCCACAGCTAACGATGACCTCCCTAGGTGTCCACTGGCTGCCGCCCTGCAGTCCACTGTTCAAACCTAGAGCGGTGTCTAAGAGAGAACCACCATTTTGGGCAGTGATTTTCTGCAGTTGTGTTCTAGACTGTGATCTAGAACTTTCTGGAATCTTTCGCTTCTTGGATAAGTAATTGGTCATAATAGGGGAACTATCTAGCGTGGTGGTCGGGTGGTATATGCTGGGATGATACCGCGAACCTCTGCTGGCTTCTATGTAACCGCCAACAGAGACTTCGTCTACGTCACTACCAGAAACAGCTGAATCTTGCTTGGATGTTGTCCCGTACACATTTGCTGAAGATCCCGTGGGAGATTGATTTCGTGTTATTGGGCATACACGTGACTGGGGACTACTGCCCGCCATGACAGAGGCTGCTGCCGTTGATCCTAAAAATATACCTTTGACACACTTAACGAAGAAAGGAACATCGTTTGTTTGATCCAAGTCGGTGTCCTTATAACTTGAAGTAGGATTATCTATAGTCGTGCCAGGGGTTAGGTGAAGATGGCTGTAGAGCTTCTCTGACATTTGTTCACACGTTGACGAACCTTTGTTTTGACTGGTGTTCTCCAGCGCAGTGACAACGACATTCCCCCACGTTTCAGTTGATTGCCCACGTGATCGGCGATCATATTTAGCACACGTGTTCGCTTCTGAATCGGCCGAAGCATGAACTGAACCAGCTTTAAACCGCTTAGAAGTTTCAGAACATAACTCAACCAAACAATGAGTGTCTCTTTTCTCCGAGGAATCCACACAACTGGAGCGTTGCTGGTGACAGTCTGCTGGTTGGTCCACATCCCCTGAACTGACTTCATACATCATTGTCGAAGAATTCTGAAAACGTATTGATTTAGCAGGTTTGCAGATCGGAAAGTTCTTCTCATCTTCTGCCGTCTTTTGGTAGACGGTAATCACCCCAGAGCACACCCCGGTCTCCGTAGGTTGCATGTTATTGTTTGCAGAACTACAGGCAGCAGTACCAACTGTCGTCTGATCAGGTTTCGCGTCCTTGAAGTTAGAGCTGGAAGACTCGTTGTCAGAAGGAGCTGTTTCAAATTTGTCAGTAGCATCGTTTTGGGTGTCGCTGTTGTCGGTACCATCACATGTAGCAGTGACATAAACATCTTCGTTCAGCCAGTTGCTGATGTCACGTGCCGTGATGACCGACTGTGACGCCTCCATATTACAGCTTGGCTGGTTATCTTTGCTTGCAGGATTTCCTCGGTTGTTAGCGCAGCTTTCCGCAACCCCTTCTATGTTAGGCAACATAATAGGGTTAATTATATTCATGTCAAAACTTTGAATATTTCTCATGCGACTTTCTAAGATAGCCATGAATTCTGTAATTCTGTCGCAATTTTCTGGTTTATTTTCACCATGTGTCTGCATGTTAGGTGTCTCTGAAAATGCACCGTTTAACTGAGAGTTTGCAAGCTGGCTGTGCGTTTGGCTCATTTTCTTATAACTGAAATCTGGCGTTTGTCTATATTTGTACAATGGTTCTGGAAACTTAGGACTTGATTCTGTGAACACCTTATACGATCTGGCAAATTTGGAAGACCCTTCGCTGTCAACCTTTGGCATAGGACGGGACAGGGCATCCTCCGCAGACGCTTCCAACTGCAATCTCAGTTTATTTATTTCCTCGTAAAGCTTCTTAATCGAGACATTTAATTCCGACGTGCTCATGTCCACACGATTGTCTTTATCATTCTGTGCTCTCTTGTCTTTCGCTTCAACCAGCGGGTCACTCTTAGGAGTTCTTTTCACGCCAGCACGCTCGTACCCGTTTACGAGAGGCCAGGCCATGGTTTCAAGAGTTGCATTGGAGGAGTTCCCATAGAACTCGGTGACATGAATGGTTTCTCCAGTGGCTGATTTAGTTTTAATCGACCTGGCAACATCAACATTCGATTGTGAGACTCTTACCGAAGGTGACTTCTGAGTCTCTGAGTGAAACCATGACTCCTTGTCATCTTTGGCACTAGGTTTCCGAAGTAGAGATTCTGATAGCTTCTGTTTATGAAACAAACTGTCTTTAGCGGTTTTGCCCCTTGTCAGGTGGTTTGACTGTTTGAACAGACTGGTATCAGAGCTGGAGAATCGGGCAGTGTCGCTAACACGTTGGGAGAAATGCTTGCTCTTTTTCCTCTTCTTTGATCTATTTCTAGTCCTGCTCCTGCTTCTTGTCCTGCTACTTAAGCGCTTCGATCGTCGACTAGGAGTTGGTGTTGGTATCTCTGGCTCGGCTACTCTAGGTGGTTGTGTTTGCCCGCCCTGAACCTCAACAGTGTGCTCCCCTTGTGTTGGCGTCTCCGTCATCTCACTAACCACCATGTATCTATTGACAAATGTCTCTGTTCCTGATGTGCCTTCACGTGACATACTATCCAACAACTGACTTGTGTCCACATTCACTGTCGGCGAAGTGTCACTCACGCCTTGACCTGTAACCTTGGGACTACTTTCAGAATGTGAAGACGGACTATTTCTCTCATTCCTGTCTTGTGTGTGCCGCGGAGCTTTCCAGCTTGGTTTCGACCCTATCATTTTATTGTTGCCCTTAATTGGGGCTATGAAATTTTGCGCTTTTTTCTTGTCCTTTTTCTGACTTGCAGTTGGGGATTTGTTGTTTAAGATGCCTGTAGTCTTTTTACCAGAATCTGCGGATCGACTGGATCTGTTTCGTTTAAGGTCAACATTGGACACATTCTCCTTAACACCTATTGGTTTCTTAGAAGGAAGAGCTCTGCTGTCCGATTTTCGATGCTTCACATCGTTTAGGGATGTCTTAGACTTAGAACTTCCGCTTCTCTGCTTCTCGGGCGAACTTCTTCTGGGAATAACTTTCTCTACTGTTATTTTCATTTGTCGCTTGCTTTGTTTGCTTTCAGCAGTTTTATTATCGAGGCTGTCTAGAAAGGTTGGCAACGGGTAATGGTCATACGCATAACGTTCGCCTTTGTTTGTAGGGGGTGAGGGAGTACCGTTCCTCGATTTGCTATTTGGACTCATGAAAGCTAATGTAGCGCGATCTCCTGCGCCTGTATGTTTCAGATCTGAAGGTCCGTGCATGTTGGAAACAAGGGGTCGCCATTCTTGCTGCTTGCTGCTTTCCGGATGTTTTTTCCCGCTGTCTATCGGCTGGGATGTTAAACGAGAGACTCCTTTCTTGCATGGCCGTTCTGCCAGATGAGGTTTGTAGGGAGGAGATGGTTCAACATCTTCCGATACTGTAACTGGTGAGATCTCTGTCATTAAACGATTGTCGATGTCAAAACCGCCTGGTGTGACATCTCCGCCAGGCGTGCCTTTCTTCTCCAATTTAACCTTCTCAAATACACTCTTCTTGCGACGTGGTGATCTTGTTTTCGGCTTCGCAGATGTCTTTCCAGTTTTAACCTTTTCAGAATAATGTTTACGAATACTGTTCTGTCCTGTGTGAAAATTCAGGCCAGCTTTTGTGGCATCTGCAGTCCGTGGAATATTCTTGAAGGAAAAGATATTCTGGATATTATATTCCTCTTCTGGAATGTCGGGATCAGCTATGTAATCTTCTCTGCCCTTCTTGTACTCGTCGTAAGATCGACCACTGTTGTCTTCCTGTTCGTTGGTTTGCATCAGTATTGTGTTTTTGAAGGAGACCAGTTTGTTGAACGCTTGCTTAACAAAGTCTGTAGCACAGTTAACATTGGCCACCGTTAACGGTTTTCCGATAGGAAGAGTTTCATTCAGAAGTGTAACAGCAACATCTTTGGCGCGATCCTGCGAGTCCAGTGAACTCAACATTTGCAGGACGTCTTCAATGTCTTCCTTGATGGAATGCACGGTTTTCATCAGTTTCTCATCAACGCTGCTGGCCGTTTGACGTGGTGAAATGTTTTCACTTTTCTGTCTATCATATCCTAAGTTATCAATGGCAAGTGTTTTGCTCACCAACGTGTAAATATCACCTACGTTTTGGAGACATTTATCATTGCATTGTTTAACGTCGTTTGCGCTTTCTAGCGTCGGACATGTTTTATCACAATTTCGAGTCCCTTTGGCATTGTGACTACTTGTATCTTTTTCAAGAGAACTAGAACCCAACTTAGCTTTTGTTTCACCCGCTGTTTCTTGACAGACCTTGGACATTCTTTGCATGTAATCTGCTTTGAATTTGTTGACGATTGTTGCAGCATTGACATTAGATTTTGTGGATTCTTCACCTCGTCGTGATTGCAAACAATCCTTTGACATTTCTGTGAAGTCTGGTAACTTGGCGACCTTCATTTTGTCATCAAGTAAAGAATCTAGATGAGCCTGCCAAGGACCACGGTCGCGTTCAGATAGTGAGGAGCTAATCATACCAGTACATTTGTAGACATCAGCATCATCCCGCTGGCTAACAATCATATGTTTGTCTGAGTGATCCAATCCGGGAGTTTGATTATTCCACTGTGTACGCGTGTTACGTGTGCCATCCTTGTTTGCATGTTCTGGAGGTTTCTGGCACGTGTCGGAGTACACTTCATAGGCCCACTGAGATTCATGTGACTGATTCAATGTATCTTCTGAGTTTCCATCTGTCCACTTGGTGCAAGTCCAGAATGACGGTCCTACAGCTTCTTCTTCTGAGGACGTGGTTACGGTGTCTAGACTCGAACCCGTTCCGTAAGCATTTGCCCGCCATCGACTATGAATTGTAGATTCATCTGTTGCGTTCTCATTGTTACTGAAAGCAGGTGCCTTTTGTAAAGTAGAAGAACACTTTCTAAAGTGCTTTTTGCATTCCCAGTCACCAATGAGCCAGTCATTACACAATTTATTCTGGCCGCCGCGAGACATCTGCACAATGATTGGCTTGTCACTATTGATGAGCGAATGCCGTTTTTGCGGTTTGTTCACTAGCCTTGTAGATGGTCGAATCAGATCATCAGTAACTTTCTCTTCTAGGCTGCTGAATGGACATTTGGAAGTATCGGCACTGATAGTACTTTCTTCCATTATGGTTTGTTCCCAAATTCGTTGTTTCGTTAATGCTGGATTAGAAGTAACATCTTCAGGACACCCGAAGTTCTGTGAATATGAGAAGTTTTTATCTGCCCCCGGAGTTTCTTCTAGGCTTTTCCGCAGCAGCCGTGAGTTCTCGTGTAGTTGTCTACTAGCTTGTGTCTTCGTAGGAATATCTTCTGCTGCATGTTCCTCACAACTGAAAGGTTTTTGACCAAGGGCACGGTTTTGCTTCTCAGCATCGATAGCATTTCTTGAGTGTCTAGAATGCTGCTTTTTCATATCAAAGTTTAAGTAAGTTCCATGACAATCTTTGCCACTTTCATTGTAACCGACGAAGTCGCCATTGCTGACCGCAAAAGGCACATCCGAATCACCCCTGTTCTTGGTGTCAACGTTCACAGAGTCACTTTCGATAGTTCTCTTGCTTCGTCTCATCAAATCAACTGTTTTCTGTTGTCCTGACGATCCATTTTTACAGTTTTCATGCTCATGATTATTAAAATGAGTGTTCCACTTTGTTACTTTGCGTTCATTACTCTTGCTAGAGTACCCAGAGACAGAACACGTATTTCTTGAACGTGACCTCACTCTGCCTTCTGGTAACTTCAAGCTGCTATCTGGTTCTGCGCCACGTGTATCTAGCCCAGCACTGTCTGTAATAAGTTTACGAACTTCTTTGCTATTTCTCCTGAAATTATTCTGCGATTCTTCACAATCCACAATGTCGATTGCTTGTTTCCTAAGTTTATTTACATATGCTTCACATGCCTCTAAAGACTGACGATTAAATCCTTCAAATCTTAATGGATCATCAGATTTATGCTCCCTTTGCAAGAGATCCATGTCCTTTCCTTTCCGAATTTCATCATAATTATAACCATAACTAGATTTTCTTGTGCTAGAATCAGAAAATAGTGTTGAGGAAATGTCTGTTTGTTGCCCAGACTGAACTCCCTGTAAACACAAGTCTGATTCACTTGTTCTGGCGGCCAGTTTGTGAACATGGCGCTTGTTCACATGATTTTTGGTCACCATTTGACCTTCATTTAAGGAATAAATCGCTGAACTATCCCTGGATCCCGATCGTCTGTGTCGGTGTTCTTGCCTTCTGGTCTTGGTACGTGGTCCATGCTTCCCACTGACCGACGAAAAATCTACGCTTGAATGAATCTTTATAGAAGTGGACAGATCTACGTTGCCTGTACTCATTATTCATTTAACTGCCCCACTCAAGCTGTCCAGCATCTTTTGTACCCCAGTTCACACAATTCCCTCACATATATTTATCTCTCTGTGACTGCAGCTGTCACATCTCAGCATATTAGGATTACTCTATTGAAACTATACTTTGTTATAACACTGTAAATAAACATATACTTTACGATACTTTAGGGATACATACAACTTTACTTTATAATACTCTAGGGAAACATATACTTTACTTTATAATACTCTAACGAAACATACTTTACACACATTCTGTCTCAAGGAACATCATTTCCGCCGTATCTGCACACTTAAACAGGAATATACAGCATAGTTATCGATGCGCCCAAATGTAGTTTGGCCTGCTGGCAAATATTGTAGCCATTTCTCATTTATGTTCAAAGATATTAAATTCATATATGTACACTCTATAAGTATATTTCTCTAAAATCTCGTAGTTGTTCTTGATATTTTCCTAAATCCAATATTAATATACATCGATATTATAAAGACGTACAAATATGTTTTAAGTGGTCTCATTAACGTTTGTGTATTTTATACACCATGCTTATATATGGTCAGCATTCTTTTATAAATAGCACACTACAATGTTTGACGACATCGCGATGATGTCTGGCCACTAATCGATGCAGTAATCAATGCAGTTTCTTGCTAAAGATTAGTGAGTACCGCAGGCTATCAATTATCCTCAGTCTGATTTACTTGTAAAGAGTAGCCTTAATTTTGATGTTGACCAATTTGATTACAAACTGATGTTAGTAAAGTGTTTTAGTCTAAACAAAAACATACATAAATATTTAGCGAGCGGCAATGCCAGCGGCCATTTTGTAGAAAATAAATTGCAACGTTTTATGCACACTACACACATTTATTTATTTTCACAATTTGCGTCATTAAATCTGTCTGTCTTGGAATATAAATGAACAAATTAGCAAGAGATTGGAAGCAACAGAGATGTGGTTCCTTAGACGAATGTTGCGAATTCCTTGGACTGCCAGAGTAACTAACGACGACTGCCTTAAAGAGGGTGACAAAACTAGAACATTATATGCAACAATAAGAAAGAGACAAACAGCATTTTTTGATCATCTGATGAGAAGAGAGGCTCTGGAGAACATCGTGACAACTGGAAAGATCGAGGGGAAGAGAGGCAGAGGCAGACTACGAGAGATGATGCTGGATGGATTGCGACGGTGGCATGGAGGAATATCAACGACAGAGTTGATCCAGAAAACCAAGGACAAAGATCTGTGGAGAATCATGAACGCCAGTCGGCACGGCACTTGATGATGATGATGAAATATGTCTATATTTAATTACAACAAAAACAAAACAAAGGAAAAAACAGAAAAACAGAAGCAATGGTTATTACAAAAACACAATGTATACCCAAGTGCAGTATCAAAGTGAAGAATATGAAACACATCAACGTATTTAAGTATCTGGGTGATTTAATAACAGCATATGATAAATGTATTAAAGCATTTAAATGTAGACAGGACATCGCTGTCAACATCAGCATCTTTCAGCTGATTGTTGATTTCTTGGCAAGATTACGCTCAGTAGTTTGCAATTGCTTTCTGAGTGATCGTCTCACATACCCCGTAAGTTACCGACGCGGAGAGAATCGCCACCGATTCTCGCGCACGTCACGTTACTCACGAGAGTATACGGGATTATGGAGAAGTCGCTAACCTCTAGGCCAGGGAGACCGGCAAATGTAGAGTATTCATAAATAAATACACATGTTTTGTTTGGCGTTCACAGAAGTAGGGGAAATAAATAGAGACTAGAGGACGCACTAGACAACAGAAACATTCTCATCTCATCTCATCTCATCTCATCTCATCTCATCTCATCATGTTCCCTCTTGTACCTTGCGGTGTCGAGGTGAAGTATAAACTTCGTGAGAGTGCCCGATTATGGGCTTCATATATCGATATTCCCATGGACTCTGCTATTCCCCCCGTCCAACATTTACGTGGTCGGCCTCTTCATCTATTTCCATCTGGTCTGTACATCATTGATTGTTGTGGTATGCTGTTGACTGGTAACCTACTTGCATGGCCAAACCATTTGACCTGATGCTTTCTAATAAAATCTAGTGCTGCTTTAACCCCCACTTTAGTCCTGATTTCTTCATTTCTGATCTTATTTCTTCTTGATACGTTGAGTATTCTTCTTAGAAACCTCATTTCTGTTGTAGTTTTTTTTGTCTTTTCTCTTCTTCTGTCATTGTCCAGGTTTGACATTGGTAGCATAGAGTTGGTAGGAAGATTGTGTTGTAAAGTGCTCTCTTAGTAGTTATTGATACATTGAAAGCTATAATTACCGATCGGAATTCGAACCTGTCACCTCCAAATGACAATAGCATCGCCGCAGGAACAAGTGTAATTCGACGCATGTGTATTTATTTATGAACTGTCCTGGTGATTTCAAAGGGTTCCCCAGTTGATCTAAATGAAGAGTTAAAAATGTTAGCTGCATATCCTTTACAGGACTTCGCAGTCAACCCCAGTATTTTTTGGCTGTTTGTGATTTCTTGGCATGTTACGTTCAGTAGTTTGCCATTGCTTTCTGAACAACGTGTACTCATAACATTTTATAATAACCAACGTAAGGCGGTCTGCTGCCAAATCGCCCGCAGCTGTGTTTCGAAAGCGAATATGCGGGATTACGAACTGCAATATATTTTTGTCATTATAGGTAATTAAAAGAGTTATCTCCCCCGATGTGTCTCAACCTTGCCGTGGTGGGGGAGCTTGCGTGTCCCATCGACCCCATGTGCTTGCCGATGGATGAAAACTACATATCGGACAGCTTATGGGATAGGGGCCAGACTAAGCGAGACACAACCTGTTGCTCTGCAGGCAGACTGAGGATAGCAGTCACACGTTTAAATCAGGCGCACGAAGGCAGAAGTTCTTGGTCCGGACAATACTCAAAGGCTCTCTGTCGAGGGTTTAGGCTAAAGGCCTCTAAGCCACAAACCCTCGGATGTGAGAGCCGGGCCGAGACTCACCTACCGAAAAATAGAGGTGGGATACTGAGCACGCTACATGCCCAGTTCTGATACTTGTCCGAAGGCTCTCAGCTGCGGGATATGAGGGATTTCCGGATGAGAGGGCCTGGCCGTTTCTCGTTCACTGCTGTACGAAGGTAAGGTGCTGAGTCGGCAGCACATGTAGCCTACCTCGTGAGCGAGTACTAAAATGCAGAAAGTGTCCCAGTCGAATGAAATGGCTACGAAAACTGTCTGTATCTAACCCATAGAGTGTAGACAAAAGTGAAAAAAACGTCTCAATAACACGAAATGGAACGAACGGCTAGCGAATCCATAGCGTGGTCCGAAGTCAAAAGCAAAAGCTTACCGAGTGGATGTCGCCTGCACTCTGACCGTTCCTGGTGTGTGCTTGAGCGACCAGTGGCAAGCGAGATGCCCAACACATGGAAGTGAGGAACTAAAGAAGCCATGAGCAGGACGTCGCAACTCCTTGGGTGAGCCCAGTCTCAGAGCAATATGTGCCGGCTCTGCAATTATGGAAGCCTCCTTGGATAGCCTTGGATAGGCCCATGGTCTGCCCCTGCTTTCCCTTGAGGGTTTGACCGTGATGTCGATGATCGTTCTATCTTTACCAGCTGAGATGTGGGCGACATCACTGTCGTAAGTAAAGAATGACGTAGTAGTTATTTGTTCTTCTTTACTACTTTAGTGTCGTCCCTGGAGTGAGGGGAATCAACACCCACATTTATTTTAATTCAATATCACTATCCTGGAGATATCCAGCAGACTCCGTCCACAACACTCCCTCAATCTGAAGACACCTTCTTCTCACTCTTACTCACCCCTGGATCATGCCCCCCCCCCCCTCATTCTTCCCCAACATAACATACTTGACAACTCTAGCTTCAACAAATAAAAAAACAAGAAATTTATTACAGCAAAGAGTATATGTAGGTGAAGTGTGTGTGTGTGTGTGTGTGTGTGTGTGTGTGTGTGTAATGTGTAGAATGTGTGATGTATATTCTAAAGTGTATATAGACTCAGATCAGTGTTCAGGAGTATAGTCATTCTCATCACTGTGCTGAGAACACACCAGCACCATGTATTCCAGACAAACAACCTCACCGAGGTGATGCTTCTCCGGTCTCGTGAAGAGTTTCTCCGCTATCTCTCGAGGCATCCAGAGGTTTGGACATCCATGACAAACACTGTCTAACGAGAGTCTTCAATCTAATTCACGCTATGAATTTCCTCTGTTATTAACTGTTTGTTACTCAGAGAATTCTAACACTATTGTCACTGTTACTTGGGAAATCTTAATTGATCTAGTGTCACTGGTTGTAAAGATTCCCCATATTAACATCACAATCTGAGTGTTCCAGGTATTTCTATAACCTTATATAAATGTTCCTGGTATCAGTGTTGTATATAGATATAATGTTCTGACTGTTCAGTGATACAACTATCACTTGCTAAACATAAGTATCATCAGCCTGTCCTGCTCCGCAGAAGCCAAGTTCCCGCAGACCAACTTGGGTATAAGCCCAATGTAGAGGCCTCTCAGCAACTTCTGTCTTCAAATTCTGAGCCATCATCTTCTAAACTGTGTTCTAGCTTCACTGTTGAATATCATAGCACACCTACGTGGAACCTGTTGAGTAGAGAATACCATGGTGAGAGCAACTCAATCCCGGCCGGAATTAGGTGAGTGTAGGCCAATAGCAGCACTCAGATCTACAACAGAGATCTGATCTTTGTCATACGGCCAAATAACTCATCACATGGTCTGAGACATGGCAACACCAGGAAAGAATAAAGGAACACGTAGAAACCCAGCAGATGCCCTACTGGAAGATCCTACCATTTCACATTCCCCCCTCCCTCCCAACCATCCTCAATCTCTCTACTTATTATCCCACTACATTGTCCTCAACTCCCTGAGTAAAATGATATATCACACAAGCTAGTTAAAGCCACACAATAGGATACTAGTGCCGACGCTCCTATGATACTTTCTAGCACCGCACTTATAGAACATTCTATCACCACACCTATAATACACTATATCACCACACCTATAATACATTATATCACCGCACAATACTGTACTCTATTCCTAATCATACTCTAAGTTAGATATGATTAATAGCCTACCATATGCCTATTCCGGTTGCTGATTGAAACTATGCAATCACAGACTGGATCTATGTCCGCCGATAAATATCAACAATTTGACATTATAGTTTCTTTCATTGAACACAACTCGGAAACTGCACCGATCCTTCAAACTTCAGAAATCTTGGTCGACTCACTCCACTTGTTTACTGCTCGGGTTTTATATCGGGCTTGAGTGACGTCACCAAATTGTCTAGACACAGAGGCGTCGAGAAGTTGTTATTCTCTGTATTTTTCCCAACTCATTGTGAACATCTGGCTGGTGTCTCCTTTCATCTGGGAAATTGTCTCCTGTCTGTGATCTAGAGACCTTCTCCACATCACAAGACTCCATCTGACGCCTGGCCAGACATTCCGTCTGTCACTTCAATGGCTGACTCCCGCCTTGCAGACGGATGACGCCAGTGTACGTTTCTCGAACAACAACTTGTTAACAAAATGCCGACCGGGGTTAGACATTTTGACTCAACCTATTTTGTTCCTGTCTATACAACATCAAAGGGTTGCCTGTTTTTGCAGACGAATGTCGGGTCTTGTTTGTCATCGATCGAAACTAGAAAGTTTATTTTTCGCGACAATCACAACAATAAGTCTAACGTGCCTCGAAACCCGAGGAAGGCTAACCTCATTAAAAAAAATGCCCGCTGAAGTCGGAAGTGCCGTCCTACGGGTGGCAAACTAAAAATTGGCACTACGCATTTACGTCCGAGTGAAATGTCTCGTCCGAATGTCTCTCGTGCTAGGAACAGCTCTGACTACCTAGTTTCCGAATGTCGCTCTTGTTCGGAACAGCTCTGACTAGGTAGTTTTCCGAATGTCCGCAGTGCCTGGAACAGCTCTGATGGGCACACGGACAAGCACATGTCCGAAAACTCGCTGAGTGGATACCGCCTGCAGACCTGCCTGGTTTGTGCGGGAACGGCCCGGGGCGAACGAAATGCCCAATATATTGAAGTGAGGAATTAAAGCAGCCATGAGCAGGACGTGACGATTCCCTCGGTGAGCCCAGCACCAGAGCGTTATGAGTCGGCTCTGCAATTATGGAAGCTACCCAGGATGGCGGAAAATACTATGGACTGTCCCTGCCTTCATTTGAGGGATGAACGTGCAGTCTTCGACTGTTCCAACTTGATCAGCTGGGAGGTGGACGGTACCACAAAAGTGAGAGTCTCCCAGGAATGCTAACCTGGTAAAAAATGCACGCTAAAAGTCGGATGTGTTGGCCTAAGGGTTCCACCCAAGGGTGCCTAACGAGACACATTGCAATCACATCTGAAAAAACACTCCGGATGAACGCAAAGAAGAAGAAGAAAAGAGTTATTATGAGCTATAATGAGTCAGTCCTGATGTATGGAAGCCTATCATGAAAACTAGTAGTCTAATAATGAGGAATATTATGGAATCTGGAGATGTCTTTACAGAAGAATGGTGAGAACACCGTAAAAAGAGTGAATGAGGAAATCTTGAAAGAAGTGAACTCACACAGAGAACTGGTTACTCACATCAGAAGAAGATAGTCTACATGCTTTGGGCAGGTCATGAGAGAAGGAAAGCCTGAGTACGCTGTGGCAATGGGGAGGCTGGAGGGGAGGAGAGAAACAGGGAGACCGAGAGATGGTGGACAGTTCGACACCATGACACGGAGAAACACTGGTGTTAAAAAGGATTGACAGTACACGAGACAGAAGGCTGTGGATAGACATGATCACCAAAGCCATTCGGCATGGACTATAAGAAATAGTTTGTCTGGGCATCTGTCAGTCTCTGTCTGTCTGTTTATCTGTCTGTTCCTGTCTGTCTGTCTGTCTGTCTGTCTGTCTGTCTGCCTACATGTCTTGTCTGTCTATCTCTCTGGGTATCTGTGTATCTGTCAGTCAATCTGCCTTTCTGCCTGCCTTTTTAATTGTCAGTCTGCCTGCTTCCCAGCCTGCCTACATGTCTGACTATCTGCCACTTTCTTTATCTACTATCTGTCTGTGTACGATTCGCTCTGCAAATTAATTGTGGCCTATGATTTATGTTCACCTGGCTTGATGTCTGTCTAAGTTATGTATGCGTGTTTGTGCTTGTTGTTTCTCTGTTTGTTGTTTCTCTGTTTGTTGTTTCTCTGTTTATGTTTCTCTGTTTGTTGTTTCTCCGCAGGATCTTACATCTTTCTTTTTCATTTTATATTGTCACATCCTGCTACAATCTAGGTCTTTCTTTCTTTCTTTCTTTCTTTCTTTCTTTCTTTCTTTCTTTCTTTCTTTCTTTCTTTCTTTCTTACCAAATTTGTTTTCAAGGCAGATGTATTTTTTTACGGCTCTCACACACACACACACACACACACACACACACACACACACACACACACACGCGCGCATGTGTATTCACAATTTTTTTTACTATCTGTCCCACTTTTTCTGTCTGCCTGCCTGCCTGCCTGCCTGTCTGCCTGTCTGCCTGTCTGTCTGTCTGCCTGTCTGTCTGCCTGCCTGTCAGACACTTAACTTACACGAGCAAACAATTAAAACTCCTAAGTGAGACATCCCCATGAGCCACCATCTACCCACGGAAGTCGCCTTGTCTGTCACTGCCACGAACACTGGAGTCTTAAATATTTGTCCAATGCAAGCAGGGAACACGGAGCAGGTCGTGACACATACTTGCTGACAGTCGAGTGTGCCAAGTTACAGGTGAAAGACATGACACCGCCTCAATCAATACTTAGTGCCACAGTTGGCAGTGTCACCGGATCGATGTGGGTGTGTAAATAAATATTAGAGTTGTCTACAGATAAAAGGCATTCTTATATCAGGTGCTACTTTGTAGGTAAGAGATTATAGTCTTTTACATACATAATCAGCATCATCATAATCATCATCATCATCATCATCATCATCATCATCATCATCACCATCACCACCATCATAATGATTACCATCACCATCAGTATTTTTTGACCTGACTGGGACCTTGTCGTCTTGACAAACGATAATTTGTAAAATGGAGTTATTCCTCTCCTGATCGCAGAGGCTGGGCATGTTCCCCCCCCCCCCCCCCCCCGCCCATATATCCTTTACAGTACATCGCTTTCAACACCAGCATTTTACCGCTGTTGTGGATTTCTTGGCAAGATTACGCTCAGTAGTTTGCCATTGCTTTCTGAGCGGCCGGCTCACTTATCCCGTAAGTCACCTACGCTGCGAGAACCGCTACCAATTCTCGCGCGCTACGAGACCCTACGTGGATAAACGGGATTACGGAGAAAGTCGTTTAACTCCTAGGCCAGGGAGATGCAAAATAATCCCTTTCTCGACCTGCCTAGAATACTGAAGGAACGAGATAACACCAATACGTATGACATTTAGTCTTCAGGTTGCATTTCCTCGCATTAGGTTAAAGCCTGTAAATTCCCAATTAGGATCCTCTGCCCGAACCATTGGCACAATGTGGGGTGTCAGATGTGAACGAAATAACTTTTGTGTAATACCGATAAGAGTTGACAATCTAGGTTTGTATCTCATATGATCATCAGAGCCTAGGATCGGGTCTGTATGTTGGTTACGATCAATTTAAATGACCACGAAATACATGTATATATTGTTTTTGTCATCTGTTGCTCTTCCCCTATGAAGTTTACCAGCTGTCACTATGTTTGGCAATGTATTTCTCTTCATTAAAAAGCTTAATGTCCTTTGCAGGACTTTGCTATCAACCCAGATCTTAGTATGATTTTCTTGACACTTACGTTCATTAGTTTGCCATTGATTTCTGAACCAGAAGTCAACGTTGAAGCCAATCTGACCGGTCTAGGGCTTGATGCTAATACCTGGCCATCAGCGCACCGGAAATTTTATTGCTAGAGCGCCCTTATTCTTTCGGCTTAAATTCTTGACTGTGTCAAAGTTTTTAAATCAATTTATAGATCAGCTACTTTTTGGAAGACTGATTTGTTGGTTTTCTTCTGTCGTCCATCGTTTTATTTTAATTTCTCACAGAAACCACATTTTAGTGCCGTGAGATATTGCTCGGCTTGTCCATGTTTGGCATGCATACAACAATATAGGCTTCATACATGACTTGAACACCTTTTATCCCTGCATATGACAGCTTTGCATGTTTGAGCTTGTTTGTAAACTTGCAGAAGGCTACTGTGAGTGAGTATACATGTATGTGTATGCGAGGGGATGTGTAAACTTGAAGAAGGCTACTGTGAGTGAGTATACATGTATGTGTATGCGAGGGAGTGTGTATTTGTGTGTTGTTAAGTGGGTGCATAACTGTGGGAGTTTATGTAAATGATGTATGTATATAGGTATCTCATTCATCTCAACTAATCATGTTCCTCTTGTACCTTGCGGTGTCGAGGTGAAGTACAGCTGCAGAGTGCCCGCTTATGGACTTCAAATATCGATATTCCCATGGACTCTGTTATTCCCTGCGTCCATCGTTTACGTGGTCAGCCACTTCCTCTGCTTCCATCTGGTCTGTATATCATTGCTTGTTGTGATAAACTGTTAGTTGGTAACCTACTTGCATGGCCAAACCATTTGACTTGCTGCCTTCTAATAAAATCTAGCGCCGCCATAACCGCCACTTTAGTCCTAATTTCTTCATTTCTGATCTGATCTCTTCTTGATACATTGATTATTCTTCTCAAGAATTTCATTTCTGTTGTGATTTTTCTTTTCTCTTTTTCTGTCATTGTCCAGGTTTGGCATTGGTAACACTGAGTTGGTAGGGAGATTGTGTTGTAAAGTGGTATGTAGATATGTATGTATGTATTTATGCATGTGTGCGTGTCTGTGTGTGTATGTGTGTCTGTCTGCCTGTCTTATAACATGGTGGTATGCATTGTTTATGTTCACAACGTTCATTTAATAATTATTGTTTCTAAATGAATGTAACATGCGCAATAGATAATTGATGTACGCGAGATCAGCGATTGGAAGGGCCGAGTGTAAGACGGACCTGCGTGTACAAATTGTGACCCTTTGAAATAAAGTTAGGCCATTCGTTCATTCGGTACATATTTTTGGTCGATCTGGGAGCCCATGCCAATTTTACAAATAAACATAATGCGAATTTCTACCCACGGCAGTCGGGCCGGCACTCGAACGGCACGCCCCTGTATTACCGCAACTCCCAGATTTTTCATAGTAGCTATTAATCTAGCCTTTTATTTTCAACCGCCTGTCGTAATATTATAACACCGCAGACTGAAAGCATTAAGTCAATCACGTGAACATTGGGGTGTTGGTTATGGTCGTCATGGGATCCGCGGTGGCGTGGTGGCTAGGTTTTCGCCTGCCGTTCTTGTGATCATGGGTTCGATTCGCAATGGGCTGAATGCATAATTGTAAAATTAACATGGGCTCCAAAGTTGACCTAACCTAACCTTGGTGCTAGGAAATGACGCGGGATGTAAATGCAAAATGCATGATAATAGCCAAATCACACACGGAGTGTCGATAGGTTATACAAATAGGAGTCTAGCATCATATACACAAAAACACCTAAGGCGTGTATAAGAGACTTGTACTTAGTTACTTGACTTATGGTGGTCATGGCACGGGGTCAATAATGTTTTCAGGAAACGAAAGAAGTTCAAATATGGTTTTCTGTCCTTTCATTGTGGTATTGTGTTACCCACAAGATATGGACGAACTTACTGAACTGTCAATAGCCATTCACAATCTATTTATCAGTTGAAATGTGGCGTTATCGTTATTTCTTGTTCACCTAGCTGAAATGATGAGACGCTTTCTCACTGGGCCCATCTGTGTTGTTGAAAATTATGGTTATCAGCGCTTTTTATGTCTCTTTAACTCTTAACGGCCGGCACTCCATTACCTGGAACCACTGTAGCATGGTGGTTAGTCTGCTGGCTTGATAAGACAGTGGTCTGAGTTCTAACCCCAGAAGTAGCAGGGTTATATTCTATAACCTGCGCAGCTCTGGACTCGACCCATGCTCATATAAATGGGTGCTAGGAAATGAGGGGTATTTTCTAGCAATGGTCTGGGAAATAAAGGTCATGCAATGGGAAGCTGGTTATATACTTCATATGACGTGAGCTAGAAATATGTGAAGACTTAACACCCCACGCCCCAACAGCCGTGTCTGCTTAAGGGCTACCTTCACCTTGTACTCCACTATTTGTGGCCAGTATTTCCAGTGGTCATAATGGGGGTCTTACACTGACTTTACAATGTGAGTGTTGTACAGTATTGCTTCTTTGAAAGAAACGACACTCATACTTGTGCCATTGTGTTTATTGCCGCATAGGGCAGAGATTGTCAGAGATTGACATGCAACACTAAAGCCACGGCACTCAGGATATGCCCATTCGTGCTTCGACTCCCCCACAAAATGTCGAAGAGTATGGATACTTATATGTAAGTGGTCAGTTGGTTATTCGCGCCTCTATTTCGTCTTATATTATAATCCCTCTTGTTGGTTTTGAACAGATTCCTGGTTCCATCAATGGTTGCCACGTGCAGTCGTTGATTAGTGTTTCCTTGTGCAACAAGTGATCATTTGTAGACATTATGGTGTCTCCCATGCCCACGTTCTGCGCTTACCCTGGAGTTGCCCTGGAGGACAGCCAGTCGGCCCCTTCACCCATGTACTCCAGCTTGGCCTGGGCAGTAGAACCACCTCAGCAATTGTAGTGGTGATGATTCACTTAGTTAACCATTATAAATTATATAACTATTATATATTCGACGAAGAATAATCGATTGCTCAAATATATCGCATTATCGATTAAGCGGTTCCAGCCGTTGCTACACAAACAGAAGGACTTCCTGTTAAATCTTGACTACGATAACGTAACACATCCGAACAATATCAATGACTTTGGACTTAGTACATCAACCAAAGTATTCTGAATTTATTCACTTCATGCGATATATAACTCTGTAGTGTGCACCTGACGAGATGCAGCGAAATATGCCAGGCAAGAAATCGCGCAACATATGGTTTATGGCGTCTTTTATTAAATTCATTACGGGAATGCATTGGTTTGAAATGTTACCTAGTAATGTCAGAAACATTCATATTGAATCTCCTGAAACATCAACTAAGTCAGTTATTGAACAGTCTCAGAAAGCCATATCTAAATTGCAATGACCGCCTTCACTTCCATTCTCATGCTAGATGTCCACTCTGATCTGCCATGGCTTTGCCCCTCCATCTTGCTCTGAATCTCCCATCCCTGTCTCTCACCTCGCTGTACTTATCCGTCGGTATAACATTAAATCATCCTACCCAACGGTGCCTCTATTCTTCTCCTTTAGCTACATCTTCAACCTTATCACTTCCGTGATTGTCTGATCTGCCATCGCAATCCGTGACCTTTCTATATTAAGTCTATGACAGTTTTTGCAACTAAGGAAGGAAATTTTTACGTCACCTGCAACGCTTTTGTAAGCCTTAGCCTGTTTCAACATATGTATGGGCTTTGTTAAAAGGAAGCCAAGCGCCGACCACAGTTTTGATTCGGGTATCTCTAAGGCACTATTTAATATTTCTTCATTTGGGAAACGTTCCAATCTTTCGCAATGTGTTGCCGACAGCAGGTTTACACCCAATCTGTAGTCAGGAACCGACAGGACCAGATGGTGGTACAGGAGTAACAGGAGTAGATGGTGGTACAGGAGTAACAGGAGTAGATGGTGGTACAGGAGTAACAGGACTAGATGGTGGTACAGGAGTAACAGGACCAGATGGTGGTACAGGAGTAACAGGAGTAGATGGTGGTACAGGAGTAACAGGACCAGATGGTGGTACAGGAGTAACAGGAGTAGATGGTGGTACAGGAGTAACAGGACCAGATGGTGGTACAGGAGTAACAGGAGTAGATGGTGGTACAGGAGTAACAGGAGTAGATGGTGGTACAGGAGTAACAGGACCAGATGGTGGTACAGGAGTAACAGGACCAGATGGTGGTACAGGAGTAACAGGACCAGATGGTGGTACAGGAGTAACAGGAGTAGATGGTGGTACAGGAGTAACAGGACCAGATGGTGGTACAGGAGTAACAGGAGTAGATGGTGGTACAGGAGTAACAGGAGTAGATGGTGGTACAGGAGTAACAGGAGTAGATGGTGGTACAGGAGTAACAGGAGTAGATGGTGGTACAGGAGTAACAGGAGTAGATGGTGGTACAGGAGTAACAGGAGTAGATGGTGGTACAGGAGTAACAGGACTAGATGGTGGTACAGGAGTAACAGGACCAGATGGTGGTACAGGAGTAACAGGACCAGATGGTGGTACAGGAGTAACAGGAGTAGATGGTGGTACAGGAGTAACAGGAGTAGATGGTGGTACAGGAGTAACAGGACCAGATGGTGGTACAGGAGTAACAGGAGTAGATGGTGGTACAGGAGTAACAGGAGTAGATGGTGGTACAGGAGTAACAGGACTAGATGGTGGTACAGGAGTAACAGGACCAGATGGTGGTACAGGAGTAACAGGACCAGATGGTGGTACAGGAGTAACAGGACCAGATGGTGGTACAGGAGTAACAGGAGTAGATGGTGGTACAGGAGTAACAGGACCAGATGGTGGTACAGGAGTAACAGGAGTAGATGGTGGTACAGGAGTAACAGGAGTAGATGGTGGTACAGGAGTAACAGGACCAGATGGTGGTACAGGAGTAACAGGAGTAGATGATGGTATAGAAGGAGTAAATTGAGTAGTTAATGATATAGAAGGAATAACAGGACTAGATGATGGTATAGAAGGAGTAACAGGACTAGATGGTGGTACAGGAGAAACAGGGGCATATGAAGGCATAGAAGGAGTAAACTAAGTAGTTAATGATATAGAAGGAATAACAGGACTAGATGATGGTACAGAAGGAGTAACAGGACCAGATGGTGGTACAGGAGAAACAGGAATAGATGATGGTATAGAAGGAGTAAATTGAGTAGTTAATGATATAGAAGGAGTAACAGGACTAGATGATGGTATAGAAGGAGTAACAGGACTAGATGATGGTACAGGAGAAACAGGGGCATATGATGGCATAGAAGGAGTAAACTAAGTAGTTAATGATATAGAAGGAATAACAGGACTAGATGATGGTACAGAAGGAGTAACAGGACCAGATGGTGGTACAGGAGAAACATGGGCATATGATGGCATAGAAGGAGTAAACTAAGTAGTTAATGATATAGAAGGAATAACAGGACTAGATGATGGTACAGAAGGAGTAACAGGACCAGATGGTGGTACAGGAGAAACAGGGGCATATGATGGCATAGAAGGAGTAAACTAAGTAGTTAATGATATAGAAGGAATAACAGGACTAGATGATGGTACAGAGGAATAGCATTACTATTTGATGGTGTAGAAGTGATAACATGTCTAGATGATGATATAGAAGGAATAACAGGACTAGATGATGGTATAGAAGGAATAACAGGACTAGATGATGGTATATAATGAATAACAGGACTAGATGATGGTACAGGAACACTGTACCGGAGGAATAACAGGTCTAGATGATGACATAGGAGGAATATCATGACTAGATCACGACAAAGGAGGAAAAACAGGATTAGATGATGGTATAGCAGGAATAACAGGACTAGATGATGGTACAGGGAAATAACAAGACGAGATGATGATACAGGAGGAATAGCAGGACTAGATTATGTAACGTGAGGAATAAGACTAGGTTTTGGTACAGGATGAATAACATAACTAGTTGATGGTACAGGAGGAGCAAAGATACTTCAGTGACTTTCAAAGAGTTGAAATGAATATATAAACTTTACGACTTTCAGAAACAAGTAATATATTATTACTTCCCCGATTGTGAAAACCAAACGAGCAATAATCTCCCGAAGCAAATCCAATGAAAGGAATCTCATAAGAAAATCGATTCAGCAATCGATTATTGATTTTCACAGTCTACTTTAGCCATTTTAATCTGCACTCATTACATAAAAGTCTTGATCAAATAAAGAAATCAATACGGGCCATCTAGCGGAGCCGGCAGTGAAACAGCTCTCCACTTTCTAAAGAACCTGTCAAATGTTTCTATTCAAACAGTCACCTGAATGAAACAGCCAGCAGTATCGAGCGTTTGATGGTAGTTGGAAAACATACCGCTAGTTAACTTCAGTTGCGTCAGTCAAAAGTTGTTATCGTTTTTGTGTCGTTAGTTTCCAATACTATCTACATTTTATTCTGCAGCGCCCATTTGGAATAGTTGGTAATATTTCTAGTGATATTTTAACATTTAGTATAACTTTGGGACGCAGAGGTGTTTCCAAGGCACCAGGGCCGGGTTATATACTGGCCAAGACCTATTGACGCGTCCTCGTCGAGTTTCCTGGGCAACAGGTCCCTTCGGGGTCCTGGCTAAAGTCAGTAGGATCGCCGATTCCTCCGAAGTCGGAGAGTGTCTGCCTGTACGGCGAGGAACCACCAGTCTGCACACCAATAAACCAGACATGGGACAACGGATACTCACGCAAACCTCAGGTCCTGTATGACATCACACTGATGTTGGACAATAGGATGCCTTCATCCGACATACAGGACTTCGCGTTGGAGCTCAAGCCAACGAACACAAGCAAGCAAGTATGACTTTGTGTGAGCTAGAGACATTTGGAACGATGTTTTAATATTTAGTATGACCTTGATCTGGAGACCTTTGGGATGATGTTTTAACATGGAATGTTTCGTGTAGAATGGCTTGCCTCGCTTCAGAGGTAACAGTTTGTGAGAATTATATGTGGTGTCTGCCCTGGTCATACGGGAGTGCAGGGGAATAAACAGATAGGCTGGCAGGGAATACACCTCGCGGTGGTAGATTACCTTTGTACAAGGGAAAAGTGGTCGGGCGCATCTGGGACTAGGTGGAGAAAGCGGTGGAACAGACTGAGAACCCGTATGTGGAGAGAATGATATGGCGGGGGAATCGGCAGGGGTTCTGGACGAATGTCAAAACAGAGGGAAGGCCAATTGGGACAGTTGGGCCGATTAGCAGCTTGACTCTTCGCTGGCTGTTGAATGAGGGGACGGAGCTCGTTTGGGAATGTAGTGTGTCCAGTGATGTTGTTTCTTAGCTCTACTCAACTCAGTTGTTTTAACATTTAGTATGACTTTGATCTCGAGACCTTTGGAATGATGTTTTAACATTTAGTATGACTTTGATCTCGAAACCTTTGGAATTATGTTTTAACATTTAGTATGACTTTGATCTGGAGACCTTTGGAATGATGTGTGTAAAATGTAATTTGTGTATAAAATTTAATACACGTGTATGGACTTGGACGGACAGAACAATAAAGTCATAATGCTAAGAGCATGCATATTTCCTGTGGCAACAGGCGAGTGGGAAACGATGATGGCTTATGGATCAACTGACAGGGCTGATTACTATAAGTGTTAATAAAAATTGCTTTTCGTTTGCAGGACGTGGCGATCAACCCCATCCAGGTTGATGTTCTAGACAAATGTACGTTCTATTGTTTGTCATTGCTTTCTGAACCAGATGGACGTGTAGGAAACGATCTTGCTACCTCGTCATCTGCGCACCCGATGACTCCCGGTCCCCATCATGGCGGATAGGCAGTGAAACGGTTGAGGCCTCTGGGTGTTTATGCTTGTGGCTACCGTTGCATTCGCATTTTCCTCATGTTGGACTGGTAGTTTACGGTTCCGTCGCCTTGCTACTGAGTTGAGTGCGTGGCGCGATGCTGTGAGCTGTGAATTTCGTGTGAAATGCTTTTAAATCTGCCCTAGGTTGTGGAGCGTGATCTGCATGTTCAGAGCAATGGCGGATGGCTATGTCCCAGAATTGACCGGTTTTTGTACCTTATGCAGAAATGTGTGGCTGCTGGTCTTCTGGTCGACTGCCGCTACTTTTGACGATGAACCGTGCTTTCGTGGAGGACTGTTGTTTTGGCATTCTGGAGACGGCATTATGTACAGTGAAATGTGTATTACATTTGTCCGAGGTGTTGTGGTGTGATCTGCAGGCTCAAAATGGCGTAGCTGGCTAGATAACATCTAGAAACGGAACGGCGATATTTAGAAACGTCGAGACTTTGTGGGTGAACATCTGGTTGGGAAAGTGACTGCCAGTTCCATCAGGGTGAACTATATTGTTCGTAGAGGACTTTTGTGGTGACATTCTGGTGGTGGCATTTTGCACAGTGTGCTGAGCGGGCCGTTGTTGGTCGAGACTCCTGTCTTTTCCACTTTTCACAAGGGGCAGTGAGGAACATTTTATTTGATATTCACTGGCACGGGAACGGAGCATAATGGGGACGGACCCTTTGCTGTGATGTTGGAACCGTGACTACTGACTAACGACTAAAGTACACGAAGTTTAAGTTCTAGAGCGCTATAATCCCTTCCGCCACGTCGAAGTCTATACGTGTTACAAAAATAATTGTAAAAAATATTTCGACGAAAGAGAGAATAAATAAAACTATGGAATAAAAAATGGACATGGACGAAGATTGGTTACCTAGACTAATGAAATTAAAGGAAATTGAATAGCGTCGTCTCTGCTGAGTTCCATCCATCCATCATGTGCCATGCCGGTAAGCGTGGGCGGTCATGATTCGCCATTTCACTCGATCACCTGAGTCATGGGGCAGCTCAGTGCTCTTGTCTCGACCATGCCACGTGGTCAAGCCATCCAGGTATTTACTTCTCTAGTTTGTTAGTTAGTCGCGGTTCCAACTTCACGGCAACCGGTCGTCCCTATTACGTTTCGTTTCCGTGCCTGTGAATATCACACAAAATGCTCCTCACTGCCCTATGTGAAAAATGGAACAGACAGGAGTCTCGACAGGCCAACAACAGGTACACTGTGCATGATGCCGCTGTCAGAATGCCAACACAAAAGTCCTCCACGGAAAATACAGTTCATCGTCGATGGAAGCGGCAGTCACCAGAAAACTAGCAGCCACGCATTATTGCATTAAAAGTCGAGAAGATCGACTTTATTGCCCTGGGAATGATCCCATATGGTTCGGACCCTGTCGGCAAGGCGACTCGCTGAAAGTATCGCACAAAGCACGAATACCGTAGCTCCAGCGACGACCCCCAGGAGTCTGCGAGAAAAATGCACTCGTGAATCGAGAAGGCAATCCAGTCAATTCCAAGCGACAGGCTGACTGCCATCGTTCCGAACATGCAGTTCACGCTACAACATCCGCGGGCAGATGTAAAAACATTCCAAACGAAATTCACAGCTCACAGTCTCTCGCCACACAACACTCAACTCAGTAGCAGGGCGACGGAACCATGCACTACCAGTCTAACATGAGGAAAATGAACTGCAAAACGTAGCCAGAAGCATAAACACTCCAGAGGCTTAATGGTTCAAATGCCTAAATGCCATGTTGGGGACCTGACGTACGATGGTATTTTGTAGTATCGATAGTGAGGAGTGGCTGGCCGAGCGGCTAGAATGTCGGATTCTCCTTCGGGAGCCCCGGGTTCGAATCCTCGGTAAGGTGTGGTATTTACTTCTCTGCCTTCCCATAGTTCTCTTCCACCCTGGCTAGCCAGTTGTCACCAAATTCTCTATTTTATTTCTTCTCATAAAATGTCCAAAACATTTTGACTGTCTACGTCTAATTTCTCTAATCAGCTTACGATTTTCATTTGTTTCTTGTAGGACTTGGTCGTTGATTTTTGTCTGTTCATGGTATTCTTTACATTCTCCTCAGAAACCACATTTCCACAGCCATCAGATGTTTTTCAGTTTGACTGCTCATTGTACACGCTCCACATCCATACAAAAGTACAGGCTCTATGTAGCACCTCAACACTCTGGTGGTGTAGTGGCGTAAAACAAATTCCTCAGCTGAATTACTACACAAATTATTTAGCAGAATCTCAGAAAATGAAGACACACCATCAGACTGGAGAGAATGATGTCTCAAGAAGCTGCCAAAGAGAGGGTACCCACAGGAGTAATGTTACTTACTGTCACCTCCCGAGAAGAAGATATTAAGCCGGATCATTATGGAAAAATTACGATGCCATTGACAAACAATTAAAAGATTAACTGGCCAGCTTCCGACTAAATAGATCCTGCACTGGCCCTTTTTTACACTGCGCATGAAAATAGAACAAAGCATGGAAATTAACTCACCACTATATGTTGGATGTGTGGACTACGAGAAGGCATTTGATAGTATTGGTAGAGAGGAGCGGCTGGCCGAGCGGATAGAATGCCGGATTCTCCTTCGGGATACCCGGGTTCGAATCATCGGTAAGGAGTGGAGATTTGTTTTCTTTCGGTGGCAAAAGAAGACTCTAATCTGCACAGTTCGCGGCGACTGCACATGCCAGGCGACTTAATTCCTCTGGCTGAAGACCCCCCCCCCCCCCCCCCACACACACACACACACCGCAAGGTACCATATAGACAATAAATGAAATTAATGACAAATAGTGAATCTATTTGGAAATTGATGAGACCTCAGCAAATCATTAACTTGGTAAAGGTTACATTTAATGACAAGAAGAGCAAGCTTCTCCGTGACGGGCAACTAACGGAGGACTTTCAGGTGAGGACAAAAGTCAGGCAGGATGCCTCTTGTCGCCCTGGCTATTCTTATTGATTATATTCTAGATTGTCAAGACTACAACAAGCACTGCCAGAAATGGAATTAAATGGAGTCCCCTGACAAAGCAACTCGATGATTTAGACTGCGCTGACGACACTGTCCTCCTGTCTCCCACACGGTATCAGATGCAGGATAAACTAGCAACACTAGATGGGAGGTCACAACAACTAGGTTTAAACATTCAAAAGAAGAAGAGAAGGAAGAAACATATTGGGCATGTAAGAAGAAGTAAATGTCTGTGAAAGATGATTATGGAGGGAAATGTAACGGGCAAGAGGAGAAGAGAATGACCACTACATAGATTTATTCAAGCTGTGATAGTTAGTTTGAATATTACAGCAACAGAAGCTGGACATTTGGCGTATAATAGAAAGACATTTCTAAAGACTGTTAACGGGGACAATTTCTGCACTGCACTAGTCACTGGATCACTAGATATAATGAAAACCAACAGCCTTCGGAACCTGTGAGATGAGATGCTTGAGGAGAGCTGCCAGCTTAACTATCTGAGACCGAATAAGAAATTATGTTATCAGACAGACAGTGGGATCAACACTGTACCACATTGAAAGACAGAAGATCAAGTGGTTTGACCATCTCGTTAGGATACAACACCATCATTTACCAGCACCGACGCTACATGAAAGAAGACCTGATACGAGAGCAAAATGACGCCCCGAAGAAAATGGATTGAGGGCATCAAAGACGTACAGTCACACGGAATGACACTATCCACTGCCAACCATCGGGGGCTGGAACGTCAACTATTACTCCCCACGACGCTTGACGGCAAAAGTGGAAGATAATGATGACGATGACCAGTCTATGCAGAAACAACCAGTAGAAAAGAAACATGTTTCACTTGTTGACGCATACTCTCAAAAGTTTGACTTTAATGTGTTTACTGGCGTCGTGCCATAGGTTCTTACTACTTAATACATGATCACTGCCATGGCAAGTCTTCGTCTGGCAGGGTGTCTCCGCGGCGAAGTGGTTACCCAGCCTGTCTCGCGTTCCGAAGGTTGTGGGTTCGATTCCGGGGTACGTTGCTCGGTTCACGAGTGCAATTATCTCGGAGGCAGCTTGGGGTCGTTGCTGGAGCTACGGAGTTCATACTTTGTGCGACGCTTTCAGCAGGCCGCCATGCGGAAAGAGACCTTGCCATATGGGATAAAACGCGGTGCAATGAAGTCAATTAAAGTCTTATATAACTGTGAAACCTCATATCAAAAAGTGAAATCATTAACTTAGCCATTTTCATAAGCTTTTCTATAATGTGTCTACTTATGTTGTGTCAGAAGTTCTTAATACTTTAGATACGGTCATTGACATGGCGAGTCTGTGTTTGACTTCACTGCAACAGTTCCCTCTGTTGCTGTCTACACAGCCCTGAATCTAATATAGGAATTTTGTGTGTGTGTGTGATATGTTGCTTTATCGTTCGTTGCAGTTCTCCACGATACACTTTCTATCGATTATCATAAACTCGTTACTGCAGGCCATAAATTCCATTAGAAATATTCTATGGTAGCGCCGATAGTATTAGGAAATTTGTGATAGTCGAAAGAAATGAAATCTAATACCAAATTTGGGTATTTAACTCTAATGTCAAATCTAGTACCATACGTGAGGTATTTAACATAAAGGTCAAATCTAGTACCAAACTTGGGGTATTTAACTCTATGGTCAAATCTAGTACAAAGCTTGGGGTATTTAACTCTAAAGTCAAATCTAGTGCTTCTGTAGATTTAGAAACAAGGAAAGCGACTATAACAGTACTACATTTTAGTCATTCTAATCATATTCATCATCATCTCATCATCGTCACTTTAATTTCCCTCGTCAGTAAGTGATGTATATTTGAACTAATTGATGATAAAAGAGAAATTGGTAGATGGGCTTGTGTCGCTTTTCGTCCCTGGGGGGAAAGTGGAATCAACAAGCACACCTGTTAATTATCTTTTTCTCAGTTTCTCTCTGCTGGTGGACCTTTGTCTACATACCCCCCTTATTTAAAGTCTCTCTCTCTCTCTCTCTCTCTCTCTCTCTCTCTCCTCTCTCTCGCTCGCTCTCTCTCTCTCTCTCTCTCTCTCTCTCTCTCTCTCTCTCTCTCTATATATATATATATATATATATATATATATATATATATATATATATATATATATATATATATATCAGACAATATCCCTCTTCCCGTTCCTTCAGCACATAACCCCACAAACACAGGCTTCGAACAACATGATAATACATTTATTGCAGAAAAGTGTAATTTGGGTGTGCGATGTATGGGTGTGGATATATGTGGTGTAATCTATCTTGAATGTGCGACAGGATATAGTCTAGGATCAGCATCAGTTGTCATCATGATACAGCCATTCGACTTCACAAAGCACAGAACAGAACTGATGCTTGTTTTCTTCCCACTATGTTCTGGAAACTTTTGAATAATATAGTCTCCACTGAATTATATGTGTTAGTTCGTGTCTTTCACTTATACACATTCGACAATCTGGAATTATTATAGTTCCTGTTAATGTCTGATCACCACTGCTTGATTGCGTTACTTAGGGTCCTTTAGTTTTACAAATACGATATACCGGTCGGTAATATAGTCATTGTATTGAAGAATATAAACACCGGTCCAAAAATATATCGTCTATACACTGAGGTTTGTCACTCTTGGAAAATGTTAATGATAGTCTTTTCCTTTCTCTGTGGTTTATATTAAATAGTCCTCTTCATCATTATTTAGTTATATTGAATACCTTCCTTTAGCACCTCACTTAGAGTGATTCAGTTTTCGTGGTCATTTTATCTCACACTTGTCTGACCTTCTTGCTAAACAGGGTTCACAGCTTGATATCACTTATTACTTCACCCGAGTATGACCAATTGCATTTGCTCAGATTGGTAACCACTTTCAATTTCAAGTGCAGGGAACCTGTCAAAGAAAATACAGCCTGTGAGAGAAACTCAACTCCGACCCATGATATGTGAATGTAGGTATAAGGCTATATTCAGTATGTAACCTCTACATATCATCCTAGAGCTACACTCTTGTATAAGACAGAGTAGTTCAGCAATCCACCCTATACAAGTAAAAGAAAAAAAATGCCAAAGGAAAAGCACGGACCCCAGTATACACTTCTACCAGAATATCCTATCATAAACCTATCCTTTAATCCCCCACTCTTATAGACTATCTTCTCCGGTCAGTTTACTTATCCTTCCGACTGTAAAGACACCCCACTCGTCACAGCTTAATTCACTCTTCAGCCTAATGCTGTCGACACTCTATACTGCGGTTACACACGAAAGTTCACTATGCTAGAGTTCTAATCTACATCCATATATAATCACCTTATTTAATCCATTTCAGGCCTAGAAGTAAACCACCTAATCCAATGAAGGAAAAGTGCTGGTTGTCTTCAAACAACCTAGACTCTGTGATATATATTCTATTTCGGCACTGAAATAAATCCACACTCCGCCGGTCTTAAGTGCAACCTTCAACTAACTTTAAAACGATAATTTCAGTCCACAGATAATTTGCCTGGACTACGTCACTGGGTTTTTCCTTCCCACCAAATCATCCCTGCTCCTTCCTCGTCTTTTGATCCTCGTACACCAACATGCTAACAATATTCTTTGATAAAGACGATCTCCCGGTATATCGTTGTTTTTCCGTTGTTAAAGGACTCGGTTCACAGTAGTTCAAAGAGATCCAACTGTTTGATCGTGCTCCGAACTTACTTGATATAAACGATCTTTCTGGACATCGATGATTATCTTTTGATCTCGACTAGTTTCCCCGTTGTGTTTAGATTGCCGAAATCTGGTCTTTGAACTTTTCCGGTCGACAATCTTCCGTTTCCCACGGGACTTCGCCCCCCATCTTCAATCGTTCCGATCGTTCAATCGGGCTCTCACAACAAACAAAATGCCGCGGCACAGGCCGCCGATCGCTGTTCTTTGAACATTTCGGATCGTTGACCTCTAGTATCGTGACATAGGCCCCCTCTTAAGAGAGTTGACCGCGTCGACTCTTACTCCCTGGAGGTTCGATCCAGATGTTCCACCACAATCCATTCATTAAGTTCATGTTCAGTTTCCCGGAGATGTCTCCGCACACCGAATGTTGATGGTCTCCAGGTACCCTCAAAGGTATCACCTCCCCATTAACTAGGCAATCTCACTGACAGCCTATATCCTCCTCATGACAGACACTAGTGTTGGCCCCTCGCTTCTGTACGTTCGGTCGGCCAACTTCCTCCTTGCGTAAGCGACGGCTCACAACGAATCGTCCCATCCTGACTGTAACAATGTCTCCATACCCTCTTAGTTTCCACAGGCTTTGCATCCTGGGATTTGCTGTATCGTCGTCGTTGGACAGAATCGTCTTCCCCAAAACTCCCGGACTTTTGCTTCCAGGACCATCTCGGGAGATATTGGATCTGGTCAGCCAATCTTCGGTTGGAGTCCTGGGTATCTCGCGTCTTTCCCGACGTTACCCACCCCTTCTGAACTGGGTTGCTAGCGAATGTGTCACTATTGTCCTTTCCCTGACTTGTGATTTCCCTCCTCTCTTCGTTGGTAAAATCTGACCTACCTCGTACGTCCAGAATGTTAGACGGGCCTGCGTGCCCAATTCTTAACCCTTTGAAAATAAAGTTTGTTCGTTCGTTCGTTCGTTCCCATAGGCCCTCCTAAGTAGTACTTGCGATCTCTGGTCTTCGTCTGGACCTGTAACCTTTTCCCCAATGGTGGTCATCACCATAAGGTGCGAAGATTTGACCTCGGATCTCTCCTCATATTTCTTAATGAGATGCCTAGGGAGACTTTTCAGTTCTTCCCCGATCCGGATTTCGTAGATTTTCTTGGACACAACCTTTTACCACAGGATAAGGTCCTTTCCATCTTACTTGGAGTATATTAGTCTCTGCTGGACTCCATACTTCCACTTGGTCTTTCACCTTAAGAGCTATTTTACTCTTCGTCCGATTTTTGGGAGGTTCTTTCTGGCACTCTGTGCAAGACTTAACCCACCGGCGTACATCACCGGTCATTCCTGGCCAGCAATAATGGCCGGAAATCTGTTGCAACGTCTCTCTGACACCCATATGTCGATTCTCGGATATGGTGTGCCCGCTCTGAAGAATGTGAGGACGGTAGGCCTCTGGGACCACCAACTGCTCGTGCAGGTTGTCTCCCCTTCCGGCTCTCCTGTAAAGCAGCCGATTCTTCAGAAAGTACTGTCCCCGTTCTGGTGAGACAGCACTTCTTTGCAGCTTCCTGTAGCAAGGACGCAACGTAGTGTCCTTCCTCTGGACAGTATGCAATTCCCATGGCACGGAGTTGTCGCATAGTGTCTCTGCCTCTTCTTTCTTCCCTTGGGATCCACTGGCTAATGCTCCCCTGTGGGCGGGGTGTTTGGGCACCCCCAAGAACACGTATTTCGTACCAATGATCATGGGAAATAGGGAGTCAATTAATACAGCTGCTGTAATAATGCCCGTGACGTACCTAGACTTAATCTCCACCTTGGCGATTGGCAGCGTCATGGTAACAGCACTCCTCATTGCAGGCTGTATCTCAATGGTCTCCCCTGTAAGTTGGTCTGGGCGTACCAGGCTGGCATCAATCACAGCTTCCCCGTCCAAATCCGTATCATAGAGACAGGTAACCTGCTGGCCATTGACCTCAATCAGTTCGACCACAGGTGGCCTCTCTTGGTCCAGACTTCCCTCAACGATCTCGACCTTTTCGGTGGCAACTGCCCTTGGAGCCACGCGGCAGGCTGCGAAGTGAGAGCTTTTCGTTTTCGATTTGCATTCTTTCGTGTTGTGCGAGGGCGACTTGCAGATCGAACACCACTTCTCAGATCACTGTCGTGTCGGTTGAGAGTTAAGTGGGCTCTGTCTTCCATTCTTTTTCTTCTCTGGACTCTTCTCTGAAGTGTTCTCTGCATAAGGTTCCCCTTTCTTGTATTCCGAGTTCTTGGATTTCTTTCGGTCATGTTTCTCCTGACCTTTGGTGGTTGGTATACTGGTTTCTTCCGCTTCCCCATGGACCTCCACGAATCTTTCCGCCAGCTTATTCAGGACCTCCAGCCGTTCCGACCCTTGTTCTCCTAAAAATGTCTTCAGTGGTTCTGACATTTGCTGGCGCATCTGGTCTACTACCATCAGCTCTTCCAGACTCTCATAGTCTCGTTTGAACTCTGCCAAATCCATCCATTTTCGGAGATATGATTTTAGGCGCAGACTGTAGGCGGCGAATAGCTCTCCCGGCTCTCGTTTTGCTGATCGAAACTTCTTTCGATACGTTTGTGAGGTGATCTCGTAGTATTTCAGCAAAGCGGCTTTCAATTCTTCGTAGTTGTTTTCGTGTCCTGGCGGTAGGCGGGAGTAAACATCGTACCCCGTCCCGCGTAAGCCCTGGGACAATTTAAGATTCCATTTGTCTCTATCCAGCCCCATAGCGACTGACATGGCTTCGAAGCGATTCAAGTACTGGTATATTTTTTCTTTGCTTTCATCAAAGACAGCCAAAGGAAACTTCATGGCCTGGTAACCATGTCCACTCATGTTGGTTGAACTATGGGAAGATGATCCTCCTTCTGCCCCATCAGTTTCTCCCTTAGTTTGTGTTCTAAGTTCCAGTTCTCGCATGCAGTATTCGTGTTCTCTTCTCTGAGCCTCCTGTTCCACTTCTAATCTCTTGTTTGCCTGTTAAGCTTCCATTCGTTTGGCCTCCATCTCCATCTTTTTTATCTCTAGCTCGGCCTTTCTATCTTCTCTTTCTGTCTGACGAAGCTCTCTTTCCACCCCATGTATATACTCTGACAGTGCCTGAACCGACAAGCCCATCCCGTCTCCCCTTTCCCTCAAATCTGCCATATCTAGTTTATGAGTGGCCATAGTTTAAGAAGGTGAGTCAGCAGGTTGAGTAAAGAAACCCCAAGGTAATATGTAAATACTCAATATCTAATATATATATATATATATATATATATATATATATATATATATATATATATATATATATATATATATATATATATATATATATATATGACACCACACAGTACACCACAAAACAATATCTCCAAGACGAGAGGAGATTTAGGACTAAGACTTATGTAGACGTGTAAAGTGTGAACAGGTATGTAATGTGTCTTAACACCTATCCACATTCACCCTATCTGGATCTTTATTTTCCCGGCAATAATGTCCCCAACAACAATGTAATGTAGCCCATATATATTAATGCAATATCACCATATATCCCATGGACATGCTCACATTTAGTCACTATATATATATATACCATGGACATGCTCTCATTTAAAGTCACCATATATCGCGGACGAGCCCCCCCCCCCCCCCCCCCATTAATGTCGCTTGTCGTCCTTGGCGGAAGGGGGGGGGGGTGGTAAGTGGAATCAACAAGTACACCTGTTAATTATCTTTTTCTCAATTTCTCTCTGCTGGTGGACCTTTGTCTACATACCCTCCTTATTTAAAGTCTCTCTCTCTCTCTCTCTCTCTCTCTCTCTCTCTCTCTCTCTCTCTCTCTCTCTCTCTCTCTCTCTCTCTCAGACAATATCCCTCTTCCCGTTCCTTCAGCACATAACCCCACAAACACAGGCTTTGAACAACATGATAAAACATTTATTACAGAAAAGTGTAATTTGGGTGTGCGATGTATGGGTGTGGATATATGTGGTGTAATCTATCTTGAATGTGCGACAGAATATAGTCTACGATCAGCATCAGTTGTCATCATGATACAGCCATTCGACTTCACAAAGCACAGAACAGGAAATATCTCACCCAGCGGCGTCTCTCTGACTGATGCTTGTTTTCTTCCAACTATGTTCTGGAAACTTTTGAATAATATAGTCTCCACTGAATTATATGTGTTAGTTCGTGTCTTTCACTTATACACATTCGACAATCTGGAATTATTATAGTTCCTATTAATGTATGACCACCACTGCTTGATTGAGTTACTTAGGGTCCTTTAGTTCTGCAAACACGATATACCGGTCGGTAATATAGTCATTGTATTGAAGAATATAAACACCGGTCCCACAATATATCGTCTATACACTGAGGTTTGTCACTCATGGAAAATGTTAATGATAGTCTTTTCCTTTCTCTATGGTTTAAAGTAAATAGTCCTCTTCATCATTATTTAGTTATATTGAATACCTTCCTTTAGCACCTCACTTAGAGTGATTCAGTTTTCGTGGTCATTTTAACTCATACTTGTCTGACCTTCTTGCTAAACAGGGTTCACAGCTTGATATCATTTATTACTTCACCCCAGTATGACCAATTGCTTCTGTTCAGATTGGTAATCACTTTCAATTTCAAGTGCAGGGAACCTGTCAAAGAAAATACAGCCTGTGAGAGAAACTCAACTCCGACCCATGATATGTGAATGTAGGTATAAGGCTATATTCAGTATGTAACCTCTACATATCATCCTAGAGCTACACTCTTGTATAAGACAGAGTAGTTCAGCACTCTACCCTATACAAGTAAAAGAAAGAAAAAAGCCAAAGGAAAAGCACGGACCCCATTATACACTTCTACCAGAATATCCTATCATAAACCTATCCTTTATTCCCCCACTCTTATAGACTATCTTCTCCGGTCAGTTTACTTATCCTTCCGACTGTAAAGACACCCCACTCGTCACAGCTTAAGTCACTCTTCAGCCTAATGCTGTCGACACTCTATACTACGGTTACACACGAAAGTTCACTATGCTAGAGTTCTAATCTACATCCATATATAATCACCTTATTTAATCCATTTCAGGCCTAGAAGTAAACCACCTAATCCAATGAAGGAAAAGTGCTGGTTGTCTTCAAACAACCTAGACTCTGTGATATATATTCTATTTCGGCACTGAAATAAATCCACACTCCGCCGGTCTTAAGTGCAACCTTCAACTAACTTTAAAACGATAATTTCAGTCCACAGATAATTTGCCTGGACTACGTCACTGGGTTTTTCCTTCCCACCAAATCATCCCTGCTCCTTCCTCGTCTTTTGATCCTCGTACACCAACATGCTAACAATATTCTTTGATAAAGACGATCTCCCGGTATATCGTTGTTTTTCCGTTGTTCAAAGGACTCGGTTCACAGTATTTCAAAGAGATCCAACTGTTTGATCGTGCTCCGAACTTACTTGATATAAACGATCTTTCTGGACATCGATGATTATCTTTTGATCTCGACTAGTTTCCCCGTTGTGGATTGCCGAAATCTGGTCTTTGAACTTTTCCGGTCGACAATCTTCCGTTTCCCACGGGACTTCGCTCCCCGTCTTCAATCGTTCCGATCGTTCAATCGGGCTCTCACAACAAACAAAATGCCGCGGCACAGGCCGCCGATCGCTGTTCGTTGAACATTTCGGATCGTTGACCTCTAGTATCGTGACAGTTTGTATGCCCAATTCTTAACCTCTTGAAAATAAAAGTCCGTTCGTTCGTTTCTATTATAACTATACCAACAACAATAACTGTTTACGCTGATGCTGCTGCTGCTGCTCCTCCTTCTCCTCCTCCTCCTCCTCCTCCTCCTCCTCCTCCTACTACTACTACTACTACTACTACTACTACTACTACTACTACTACTACTACTACTACTACTACTACTACTACTACTATTACTACTACTACTACTACTACTACTACTACTACTACTACTACTACTACTACTACTACTACTACTACTACTACTACTACTACTACTGCTGCTGCTGCTGCTCCTCCTCCTCCTCATCCTCATACTCCTGCTGCTGCTGCTTTTGCTGCTTCTACTAAACTACTACTACTTCTACATATATACTGAACGTATTTCAAAGTATTATTCTCAGTATTTTATACTACTACTACTACTACTACTACTACTACTACTACTACTACTACTACTACTACTACTACTACTACTACTACTACTACTACTACTACTACTACTACTACTACTACCGCTACTACTACTACTACTACTACTATTACTACTACTACTACTACTACTACTACTACTACTACTACTACTACTACTACTACTACTACTACTACTACTACCGCTACCGCTACTGCTACTACTACTACTACTACTACTACTTGTGACGAAACGCGTTTATCTGTCTTGTGTCGTCAAGATCCCGCACTATTTTGGCGCGTCATCGGGGACTTTCCCAGCTAAAAATAGACTGAGGGAAGCCGATGGAGGACTTATTATCTAGAATCTTCTCGAAACACCGGAATTCGAGTAACCCGTGATGCTGGGTATCGCTCTAAATTCTCGTGCAGAGAGATCTAGAAACTCTAGGCGGGGAATGACGGTTTCCCGAGAAAGTGTATTTTCTCAAGAAGCACTCGCTTCTAGTGCGCATTGAGTTGGCACGAAGCGGGAAATTGGCTAAACCAGTCATTCACTTACTTTTGTTCGAAGAGAACAGACGCAGGCCTGATGTGAGCCATTTTTGTGTTGCGTCTCACCTCAACCATGATTCGGCTGACTGTTATGGAAAGGAAGCTGAGAAGCCCTTGAACAGTTCGGAAGCTGACTGGAAGCTGAGTTCTCACCATTCAGGTAGATATTTGGTTAAATCATTTAACTTTGTACGTGTGTTCCACACGCCATTGTTCTAACCTCATTACCTATGCGGATGCCCTTGCATACTAATTAGCAAACCGATCGATAACGTAGTTGACGGTGAATCGTGGGTTTGTTTACCGTGTGCTCGCGAATCAGCTGCTAGGAACGCCGTAATGTGATGTGGGCGATTTGGGTACCAAATATATGTACTATATATTGCCAATCGTTGCATCTATTAGGTTGTTGTGTTAGAATAAAACATAGTTACTTGTGCCGGATGGGAACTTAGATTATGTCAGTCAGTGGCTGAAGCCAGAAGAACGGTTAGAAAACCAGGTAAGTTGGTAGGTGGAGATTCAGACATTTGTGCTTAGTTACTAAGTAAAGGAAGAACTTAGTTCTGTGCCACCAGGAATGATGTAACTATTGTGTAGTAACTTAATAGTGAATTCATTGAGTGGAACAGCGGATTTCTGTGGAAAGGTAAGTGGCTTTGGTGCTATATATATATATATATATATGATGTGACATTGTGTATATATATTAGGTCATGGCATGTGATACTTCCTGGGGTAATTCCGAACGCCGAATAGCTCGACGCGTGATAACACTGCGTGCCGTCGCGATGTAAATATGCGTTCTGAAATCTTGTCTGAGCTATCCTGTTTCTTTCATACTGGCGCTAGTGCGAGTGAATGCTAAGGTGCTGGAAGTATGGAAGGATGCAAGGAGGCTGTATGAGACTGGGGAAATATAGGATATGGGGGATGTGAAAGCAAGTTATGAAAGTATGTGTTGGTAGACCAAACCAACGATGAAGTTCAGTCCATGCCAAGGCTAAACCACTTGGGGAGGACAGAACTGGAACATTACCCTTGGAACATGTGGGGAACATGTATTCTCAAGAAGGCTTCTTGACTCTAAGGCAGAGTCTGATAAGAAGAGTTTGCTGTGGCGTGGGCAGGTGGTCCCACCAGCAAACAGGCTTGTGTACATATTGGATGTGATCATGTACTATTCCTATATCCCGAGGGATGGTATATTGATCAAGATTATGTTTCTTAATGTACATTGATGATGTTAGGAACGAGTCTAGGGACTCTTTACCTATTTGTTTAGTTCGATTGAATTAGTACAATAACAGCCTTGTATCCCTACTGACGTTAGCGACGACTGGTAGATGATTAGGGATAGGTGAGACCGATGATCAGACTCGTCATTCTGATTTCTTGCTCTGTTTGACGGGCTGTTCTGTGAGGCCAGCTGACATTTGTGAACCCATGCTTTGCTACTCTCCATATAGAGATAATGCTTTGGTTATATGAATAACTAACTAGCATGACTGAGGGTTGAGTAGTCATTGGTAGGATGCATGTGGACTAATGTTTGGGCCAGTATACTCTCACCGGTCGCTCTTCCTTTTCAGGAGTTTGCCTGTTGAGGAACCAGTCAACTATAATTGTTGTTGGCAGGAAACCACTTCGTGTGACACAGCGAAGGGTTCAGTTCTTTACTTATCACGCCAGACTCAACCACACCATGTACCCAATGTGATTCACCATGCGTGAAGTTTGCTTCAAGACATACAACTGCCCTGAAGGTGCACGTGTGGGAAGTGATGGTTTGTGATCGTTTTCAAATAATAGAAGATACTCTGTTTTTGCCAGGAACATTTCAGCATTTTGAGTAATCAGGCTCAACGAAAGGAAACACCGGTCCGTCTATTATGACGGGGGTTCTGCCTAAACGCAGAAGTAACTGATCTTCAGACACTTGAATGGTTCTTTGGACAGCTCTAGGGGCAGGTCTTGAGAAGAACTACACCAGCTATTGACTTGGGGCAGGTGTAAACCGGTGGAAGGGACTATGGATTATAGTCCAACCTGAATTGTTTCCGTGAAATAGATGTCTGATTCTATTAATGTACTGTCTCAGTATGAAGATATAAACTGTGTTCGAGTAGGACTCAGTAACATTTTCAGTAGCCATATCTGATTCTACAAGCCTTGGGACTGTAAGAGACCATTGAATTGGTCAGTGACAATTGTCCATCCATGTTCCTGTGATGTGAAGAAGGGACCATGGAATTGGTCAGTGACATTTGTTCATTCATGTTCCGGTGATGTGATGAAGGGACCATTGAATTGGTCAATGCCATATCGGTTCTGCAGTGGGACTGTGCTAGGAGTGACAGACCATTCGATTGGTCAGTGACTAGTTAAGTTCATCGCAGTATCGAATACTTGGAGCCAAGTCCAGGAGGATTGTCTCCAACTCTGTAGTGTTCGAGAACTGTATTACCAGTGACTCCGTGGGAGTGATATAGATGCAGTTGGTCCAGTGAAGTGTGGTCCAGCAGTGACTCTATTGTTGTGGTTCCACGTTCGGGAGACGGAGTGGTCTCCAAGGTTCTAGTCATCTCACTGGAAGGAAGCCGGGTGAGTGGCGGACCGACTGGACGGGACATCTGCATCCACTCTACTTCTCAACTCGATGAAGACACCTACATCTCTAATTCTGTCTCTACTCTATCTTCTATTTGTGTAAATAGATTCTTCTATCAGGATGTTCATTTCAGTTCTATATTCTCAAGGGTAGAATAAACTTTAGGTAAGTTGACTTGCTCTTTGTATAATGATTGAGTGTGGTCTCGGACGATGCCTAAGTGTTAATTGTTCAACAGGTGTAGGTAGTTAGTGGGGGTCTAGAATCTGGAGGGGCGTGTAGACGTAACTAACTAACATGAGATCAACCACAGAGTAAAAATGTGTATCTGCTCGTCCAACCCCTGGGGCTAGAATACACGGGAGTGCCAGAGACATCTCGGGTGTGGTTCACTCTCACTACCCAAGGTGAACTCGATACACTCAGTTACACTACTACTACTACTACTACTACTACTACTACTACTACTACTACTACTACTACTACTACTACTACTACTACTACTACTACTATTATTACTACTACTACTACTACTACTACTACTACTACTACTACTACTACTACTACTACTACTACTACTACTACTACTACTACTACTACTACTGCTGCTGCTGCTGCTGCTGATGCTGCTGTTACTACTACTACTATTACTACTACCACTTCTCTATATGCTACATTCTGACCTATTAGTCACAACAAGTAAACTAACCAATAAATACGTGAAGCTTACATCTTCCATATCCTTCCCCATCCTGACAATACATAAATAAATAACAAACATGGACTTCTCAGCTGAAAAGACGCCATCTTTGCTTCTGTTTGCATATGGCAGATGCTAAACTAAAACACGGATATCCTGTCGAATTGTACAGGAAGTTGACCGAAACGTCCCTAACATTTAGGTTATTTATTGTGCGTGAATAGTCTAGATTTTCTCTCATATATCCACAACGGAACAATCACTGACTTGTAATCATCTCTCATAATTATGATTACTCTTATCACTAGATATCAACAGTGGCTGATTGATTGAAGTCAAATGATGTCTGAAGATAACCAAATGAAACGCAACGTTGGACAGACAAACACGAGCAGTAATGACAGCAGCAGACGATCAAACAGCAAGCAGCAGACAATAAGCAATCCGAACAGAAAGGCAATCCACGAAACCGTTAATTATGTCAGAAATAAGGTTAAAGCTTTTAAGAAAGAACACCTGGGAGCTAGGTCAAATTTCGATTTTGTTGCTTGTTCGAAATGTTTAGAAGACGATATTCTACCAACCTGGAGAATGCCACCTGAAGTTATATACAACTCAGAAGAGTTTCTGCAGCTCACTCTTCGAGAGGAGCTCGACGAAGACATCGCCGGATCAGATGAGTACATAGATTTAATCAGCATCAGCAAGAGAGCTCAGAGTTTTGATGCTCTGGTGTATGATTCTAAGACCCGCCTGTTGCGATGCCTGAAACAACACGTCCATACTTCTTGCACCAGTCTGAAGGAAATGGCTGGAGAGGAACTCTCTATCGCAGTTAGTGAATATGATGAGAAGATCAGGCAGCATCGGAAGCGTACAGAATCGAAGATTGATGAACTGAAGCAGAATTTCAAGTCCTTCAAACAGTTACAGAAGCCGTTCGTGAAGTTTATAAAAGATGGAGACCAACACACAACTTTGATCAACCAAGTGTGCAACAATTTACTGGAGTTGTGTAAACTAATTGACAACTGGGTTAATGATGACGACCGTTATCCGGCCAAACTTTGGGGAGAATTTGAGTGCAACAAGAAAGTTAAAGACAACTTGAAGGATTCTCTGTTACAGGTAATTGTTGGCCATGTTTGTGTATGTTATCTTAAGGTGGTCAGTTATCTCGATGTGGCCAGTGAGATGAATATGGTCGTATGCCTGAGTGATGGTAGAGTTAGCTTGGTGTGTTAGCGATATATATAACTGATAAGCGTTGTTTCATCATAGCCCAGTGACTGAGTGCTTTTGTATTTAGCTTGATGTGTCAGTGGTGTGGTATGTAATTGTCTCATCATAGCCTACTGTCTGAGTGTGTATGTATGTAGCCCGATGTGTCAGTGATATGGTGAGCAATTGTTTCATCAAAGCCTATTGTCTTAGTGTGTGTGTATGTAGCTTGATGTGTCAATGATGTGGTGTGTAATTGTTTCATCATAGCCTACTGTCCCAGTATGTGTGTCTGTAGCTTATTGTATCAATGATGTTGTTAGTATTTGTTTCATCATTGGATACTGTCTGAGTGTTTGTACACTTAGCTTCGTGAAGCATTGATATAATGAATAGTAGTTTTTATCATAGCTCACCGTGTGAGTGTTTGTGTATTTTTAACTTGATGTGTCTGTAAAATATTATATAGCTATTGTTTGACCACAGCCCACGGTGTGAGTGTTTGTGTAGTTTTAACTTGATGTGTCTGTAAAATATTATATAGCTATTGTTTGACCACAGCCCACGGTGTGAGTGTTTGTGTAGTTTTAACTTAATGTGTCCGTAAAATATTATATAGCTATTGTTTGACCACAGCCCACGGTGTGAGTGTTTGTGTAGTTTTAACTTGATGTGTCTGTAAAATATTATATATCTTTGTTTGATCATAGCCCACTGTGTGAGTGTTTGTGTATATTTAACTTGCTGCTTCTGTAAATAATTATATAGCTATTGTTTGATCATAGCCGACCGTGTGAGTGTCTGTGCTCGTAGCTTGATGTGACAGTGATGTAATAAGTAGCTGTTTACCATAACCCACAGTCTGTGTGAGTTTAGCGTGTTGCAGCAGTTCTTCTTCTTCCGTTCGCTTGAAATGTCTATAACTGCAATGTTGTCTCTTGAATGAATTTAACTGTCCTCTTTAGTTCACTCAGCGGTCCATGGAGTTTATCATCCACTGTTGTCTCTCTAGGCCAAAAGGTTTGCCTAGATATGTTGTATTTTGGGCAGTCTTGGAGTATGTGCTTTGCTGTCTGCGATGCCAATTCACATGTACACATGGCTGATTCACCAATCTTAAATTTTGTATACATGTGGTTGCGTAATCTATTGTGTCCTATTCTGAGGCGCAGAATAATGACTTGTTCTAGTCTGTCTATAACGTGGTAGTCATTCTGAGCAGGTTTTGGTGGCTTTCTGGCTGATTTTATCATTCTTTTCTTTTGGTGGTATGTAAAGGGCACATCAGGCTGTTCTTCTTTTGCTCCTTCCTTTGCCAATCGATCAGCTCTGTCGTTTCCGGATACTCCAGTTGCAGCAGTGATATAACTAGTAGTTTGTTTCAGTAAGGCGCACTGCCTAAGTATGTGTACGTATATTTGGCTTACTGTGACATTGGTATATGTTGCAATTGTTGTTTCACCATAGCCGACTGTCTGTGTTTTTAGCTGTATGTGCCCGTGATATACTGAGTACATTGTTTCACCATAGCCGACTGCCTGAGTGTGTGTGTGTTTAGTTGTATGTGGCAGTGATATATTACGTACATTGTTTCACCATAATCCACTGTCTGAGTGTGAGTGTGTGTGTGTGTGTGTGTGTGTGTTTAGCTGTATGTGCCCGTGTTATATTGAGTACATTATTTCACCATTTCCGACTGTCTGAGTGTGTGTGTGTGTGGTTAGCTATATGTTTCCGTGATATATTGAGTACATTGTTTCACCATAGCTCACTGTCTGAGTGTGTGTGTGGTTAGCTATATGTTCCCGTGATATACTGAGTACATTGTTTCACCATAGCTCACTGTCTGAGTGTGAGTGTGGTTAGTTATATGTTCCCGTGATATACTGAGTACATTGTTTCACCATAGCTCACTGTCTGAGTGTGTGTGTGTTTAGCTGTATGTGACAGTGATATATTACGTACATTGTTTCACCATAATCCACTGTGTGTGTGTGTGTGTGTGTGTGTGTGTGTGTGTGTGTGTGTGTGTGTAAATGTTTAGCTGTATGTGTCGGTGATATAACTAGTAGTTGTTAATCATTGTAGAAAAAATGGGGTTGGAACACGTCACCTGCCGTTATTCCTGGGATCTGCTATAATGTAATCCCGTCCAACTCTGGCCTTACCTGAGACAATGGATGTTAAGAATGCGGAATCTTTAGATACTGTCACTAATGTACTTGAGGACACTGATGTTGATAACATCCTCACAAACAATGTGGGATCCTGTTACACCAACAGAACAGGTGAACTTCCCCAGTTAGAGTACAAATACCCCATCTCCTGTATGACCGTCCCCCCCCCCCACCCCAACACTTTCCTGGGTCTTTCAGCTCGTCATACCGCATTCAAAACGATTGCGGGCGATTTGGAAGCTATTTGGTTTTCAAGCGAAATAAACCATTGTTGAAATAAAGCACGTGAATCGTTGTAAATCAACTCCGGTTATATTATTTTTTTTTTTCTGTTGTCTCCAGATTGAGGACAAAAGAATGGAGACCATGTACGAGATAAACAAGCTGAAGAAGGCAGAATTTAGAGCTGAGAACAGTTACATAGAATACCGCAAGGAGAAAAACAAGTTAAAAGCCAGACTATCAGAACTTGAGACAAAAAAAGGAATGCTGGCTGAGAAGACTGATATGTTGAGGTATCAATTTTCGTTTTGAATATACACAAACATGTATAATACAGAGGACTTCTCGTCATCACTTTAACTTGTTAGCTCATTTTATTATTATTATTATTATTATTATTATTATTATTATTATTATTATTATTATTATTATTATTATATTTATGAATGTTATTATTTTTAGTTCCATTTTTATTGTTATTATTGTTATTGTTACTATTATTATTATTATTATTATTATTATTATTATTATTATTAGTGCGATTATTATTGTTAAATTAAGACGTATTACTTGGTAAAGTAAGTATTAAAGAACACTTTTACTGGTCATACGGCCGTAAAGTATCAAGTAAAGGACACTTTTACTGGTCATACGGCCGCAAAGTATCAAGTAAAGGACACATTTACACATCTTGAGCACCCTATATTCCTTAGACAAATCGACACCCGATGCGTGATAAGGTCATTATCATGCCAGCCGCTTTACTTTCCAGTACATTTTCCGGTACCAATTTTATACTAGATCGACCTAAAGCCTAGGTCAATTAAAAAAACAATTCTGCATCGATTAAGATTCGAACGCATGACCACCGAGCCGCCATACGGATAACCACTGCGCTGCCACCTTTCCCGAGACGCACGTTAAGTACGCATTTAACGAGTTAATGTTTTATTCACGCAGAAAAGAACGCGACAAGCTCAAGAAATCCCTGACGGAGAAAAGCATCAAGTCTGTCAGAGATTCTACCTGTAATGTGGAGAAGCTAGAGAAGGTGGAAGCTGACATGGAGAAACTGGAGGCCGAGAAGAGGAAGACGGATGAACAGCTGAAGAAGGCAGAACTGGATTTCAAGCCAGCCAAGGAGAGAACGTACGAGAACAAGGTGGGGGAATAAACAGTTAGTGTTCTTTTACCTTGTATCCTCTAGTGGAGCGTATGCACTCAACCAACTCATATCAATTGTCCTAAAGTGTGCTATCTCCCGCAGTCGCTGTGATTACCTCCGCATGTTAATCATCTATCTCTAAATCTCTTCTCCGCATTTTGTTAGGTCTCTATTTCAGAACAATGTTTTCGCGTAGTGATTTTGAATAACGAAGACACAAACAATAGATAGCATGATTTATTGCCTGGCATATTCTGCTGCATCTTGTCAGGTCCGTACTTCGGAAATAACACAACAAAGCTAAAGTAATTAGATAAATCCTTCAAGCTTAAATGTACACATATTCACACCGTAATTTCAACTGTCTCCCACGGTTATTTTAACCCAACTGCATTGACAGAATAATACACAGAGACGATCGGAACATGGCAAAGCCGACACACCATAAGCCTCCCTCGTCATTGATTGGACGGGACATTTTAAAATCAGTCATGCGATTGATAGGGACAATGCGTTTCACTTGTTGTTTAACACACAAAATAGTCGCATGTCAAAGGTGGCAAAAGCGATCACCATTAATCTGCATAAGTCAGTTTTGTGCAAACAGAAAGACTTGATAGCCAGTTTAACATTACAATGGTAGACAATTGAAATTACTGTGCGAATAAGTGTATATTTCAGCTTGAAGGATTGATCTAATCACTCTAGTTTATATTATGTGATCTCTCTATATCATTTGTCTTGTGTGTCGCAGAGAAAGGTCTTTCTAGTTACACAATTATCAGGACCAGCATCTTTTCCTCAGTTGTTAATTCACTGGGATCTGTCTAGTTAATGGAAGTGGAGGAAGTCACTGCGACTTTCCGCTGGCTGGATGACAAACAACACACTCATGTCATGATTGTAACGGACTCACACATTATGATAAGAAAGATGCAGACAGGCATGCTCAGGACAGTGAGGCAGACTTCAATTCAACAATCGAAAATAGACAATTTCTGGTGGGTTTTCCCCACAGGATATGCTGGTATTGTATGAAAGGAGCGGACGGACAGACTGGCTAGTTCTGCTCCACTTGGTGAGTTACTGATGCATGATGAGGCATGCCTAGTCTGGGCCCGTTGGAATCGTGTATATAGTGCAGAAGAATGGATATACCATTACGGCTTAGAGAGAATGTTGCTGCAGGGAGTGACCAGAGGATCTGGCCGACACACAAAACTCCACGGAAAGGCCAGACAAAAACATAATCAGACGGCTACTGGTACTATTAGTATTGAGACTCTGCGCCGGCTGTTGCAGATAAGGACGGGGCACTTATGGGGTGTCCTCGAGCGCTGGGCAGTCGGTTCTTGACTCCACTTTACTCACCTGTCTAGTTCTCTACCAATACTCGGTAACAATGATTCTGTTATATTATTTTAATCCTTCTGTTCTGTGCGGGCGTCAGTTAATGGTTGTTTGTAGTTTCTTAGTGATGTTTGTTGTCTTCTACGCGAGCCTGATCCGTACAAATGTACTGGTTTAACGCTAGTTAGTTGGTTGGTTAGTTAGTTAGTTGGTTAGTTAGTTAGTTAGTCGACAGATCATCCTCATTGCACATCGAACCATTCAGTGCACAAGTGCTCGGATCCCCTCCTCAGCAAATCCCGCAGCGTGTTGTGGCTAACGACACCAGTTCTGTGTTGGTTTATCAATCTGCTTTGGCTTCCTGCGTAGTGTTCTTGTTTGGCCACCCCTCTTTTAATTTGCAGTTCTCGCAGTCTGGCCATGGTTGTAGATTCACAGTCATCACTTGGTTCTCGCAAAAGTCTTACTTCTCGTAGAGTATTCAGAATGTCAGCCTGGTCCATGGCGCGTCCGCCCTCCACAGTAGCCTTACCTGCGAGCTTGTCAGCCCGCTCATTCCCTTGTACTCCCGCATACCCTGGCAAGAAGATGAAACTAATCTTTGCCAGCCGAGACCGCTCCAGAGACAGCAACCACTCTCTTCGGATCCACCCCATCTCTATACTCTTGAGCATGCTCATTGAGTCCCTAAGGAAACATGCCCTAGTGAATGTTTGTATCTAGAGCCATATTATTGCTTTACTTACTGCCATGACTTCTATAGTCAGGCGACTTGTGGTCACAAAAGCACCAGAGTCCTCCTTCACAATTCTCCCTCCGGCTTGACCCGTAAAGGCCCATGAGCTTCGGACCACTGACCCATCTGTGTAAATGACAGCATCGCCGTCTAACGAATTCTCGAAAATCAACGCTTGTACTTCCACCTCCACAGCAGCCGGATTTTCTTGTCCGCATTTTCTGTCTAGTTGGATGCAAACTGAAAAAGACGTAAAGAAATCTGTTGGGACTCGTACGCACTCCCCGCCAGATTCTAAGTCCTCAAGTGAACACACCTGTTGAAGAATGTCTTCGGCTTGACCCATCCACGACCTTCCTCTTTTTAACCTGCTGCCCGTCACCTTCATAATTTCACTATGTAGTGGATGTTGCGTGTTTGCTTTGACTCTGATGTGGGCACGTGATCTGCAAATTTGTATTCTGCCTTCAATGGTTGAAAGATCAAGAAGGTAGCGCATCGCCCTGCATGCTGTATCTCTTGTGCATCCAAGAATAATGCGCATAGCTTCGTTCTGTATCCTTTCTATCTGCCTACGGCTGAGAGTCAGGATCGCCATCACATACTCAAAAACAGACATGACCAGCCCCTCGTATAGAAGACATAGATGGCGCTGCTCAGTTTGCTGCCGCCATCACCCGCATCGCAGCCAAACCCCGCTTGGCCTTTGTTATCACCTGGTCTATGTGCTCATTATAAGCAAGGCTTCGATCAAAACGTATCCCCAGGTAATTCATTGCCTGCGTTATTTCCACAGTCTCTGAACACAGATTTACAGTTGGTGTTGGAGTGTTGACAATATGATTATTCAACGAGAACCATGTCACTGTTGCCTTTGTTGAGTTGACCATTGTCCCAGCTTCAACACGCCAAGTACTTATGCGATTGAGTTCGGTTTGTAGCTCCACAGCAACCTGATCTCTATCCTTACCCTGACGATACACTAGCTCCAAACTTTTATAGACCAATCGATACTCTATATGTAATGTTGTCAAAATAACACCGACCGCCTTTACTTCCTTGTACATTTTACAATACCAGTTTAGGCAGTGTCGACCTAAGGGCTTAGGCGAATTAAAGAAACATCCCCGTTTCGACTGGTTTTTAAAGCATAGAACACGAGACTGGCAGGTACTCGTGCTGGCACTTGCGCCACCCTGATCTCACATGTGAAAATTACCCAATTTTAAATGCGTGTAAATTATCCAATTTAAAATGCGTGCAAATTATCCAATTTAAAATGCGTGCAAAATACCCAATTTAACTCACGTGTAAATTACTCAATTTAATAAGATGCGTGTAAAATATCCACATTTAAAATAGTGTAAATTAGTTAGTTAGTTAGTCTTTCCTCTTGAGCCTAAGTCGGCGCAAAGGGCAGAAGTCATGGCTCTCCATGTCCGGCGGTTCGCTGCTACCTGTTGTAAATCTTGGATGTTCACTTGGCCGCTGAATGAGCCTTCTCTGATGATGGTTCTACGTAGGGTCTCTCTTGGTCTTTCCCGTTTTCTTTTCCCTACCGTTGACCGTATGAGGGCTTGATAGGGGAGTCTTGTCTTGTCCATTCTGAGTACATGGCCGTGTAGTTCCAACGACGTTTTCTTATAAAATTGGATACAATATCTTGCTTAGTCTCTTGTCTTATTTGCGAATTGGTTTTAAAATCTGTCCACTGGATGTTTAGAATTCTTCTAAGACATTTGTTCTCAAAATTGTCTAATTTTTTTTATCTAAAGCTACCGTTGATTTCCAACTCTCACATCCATACGTTAGCACTGGAATCACACAAGAATTGAAGATTTTAAGTTTCGTATGTTGGCTGATAATAATGAGAGAGATCAAAGAGATGCCAGGAATACTAGTTGAAGGTTATAATATAAATAATATACGCTATGCAGATGACACAGTATTGGTGGCAGATAAATCAACAGACCTACAACAATTGTTGGACACTGTAGTAACAGAGAGTGCAAGGAAAGGACTCTCCTTGAATATCAAGAAAACAGTAACAATGGTGATATCAAAGAAAATGGTGACACCAAAATGTGACATAGAAATAGAAGGAAAAATTCTTAATCAAGTGGATAATTTTAGATACCTAGGGACATTTATAACATCAGATGGAAGATGTACAACAGAGATTAAGAGCAGAATAGGGCAGACAAAGGCCGCATTTCAGAAAATGAAGGGTATCTTGTGCAATAGGTCACTATCACTGAGTGTCAGAAAGAGAGTGCTGAAATGCTATGTAGAACCAGTTTTGCTGTATGGCAGTGAATCTTGGAATGTAAATAAACAAGTTAAGAAGAAATTAGAAGAAACAGAGATGTGGTTCCTGAGACGAATGTTGAGAATTCCTTGGACTGCCAGA